>JABYQK010000123.1:0-111075 GCA_022606075.1 Fomitopsis betulina
GCGATGCTCATCCAGACCTTCGACAAGTTGCTCCTCCTCGAGCGCGGTGGCGAGACCGTGTACTTTGGTGACGTTGGCAAGGACTCCACGGTGCTGCGCGATTACTTCGCAAAGCACGGCGCCGTCTGCCCATCCAACGTCAACCCGGCGGAATTCATGTTGGATGCGATAGGTGCTGGTCTGGCGCCCCGAATTGGTGACCGCGACTGGAAGGACATCTGGCTTGACTCTGAGGAGTGCGCGGTGTTGAGGCAGGAAATTGAACGCCTCAAGCGCGAGACTGCAGCGAAGCCGTTGCCCGAGCACGACAAGCCTGCTACTTGTGAGTAAAATTTGCCTGGATTGTAGTCTGCCATGTACTGACAAACATTGCGTAGATGCGACGCCGTTCTGGCACCAGCTCAAGATAGTCGTGACCCGCAACAACAAGATGCTCTGGCGTTCGCCTGACTATGTCTGGAGCCGTCTCTTTGTACACGCCTTCATCTCGCTCTTTGTCTCGCTCCCCTTCCTGCAGCTCGGCCACGATTCTCGTGACCTACAGTACCGTGTCTTCGGCATCTTCTGGGTGACAATCCTGCCCGCAATAGTCATGGGTCAACTCGAGCCGATGTGGATCATCAACCGGCGCATCTTTGTCCGGGAGGCGTCGAGTCGCATCTACTCACCGTACGTCTTCGCGATAGGTCAGCTCGTCGGGGAAATGCCGTACTCGTTACTGTGTGGGGTCGTCTACTGGGTCCTGATGGTGTACCCGATGGGCTTCGGCAAAGGGAGCTCAGGCGTTGGAGGCACTTTCTTCCAGCTGCTCCCGGTCTTGTTCACGGAGTTGTTCGGTGTCACTCTGGGGCAGCTCATTGGTGCTATCTCGCCAAGCATGCAGGTGTGTAGAATGGCTACAACTAGAGTGATCTATCAGCTGATTACGTCGGCAGATCGCTCCGTTGTTCAATCCATTTGTCACTGTCGTTCTTGGTATTTTCTGCGGTGTTCAAATTCCCTACCCGACTATGGAGAGCTTCTGGCGCTCCTGGCTCTACCAACTCGATCCGTACACCCGGCTGCTCAGCTCAATGCTCTCGGTCGAGCTGCACGGCCTCAACATCCAGTGTGCTATGGACGAGTTCACCGTCTTCAGCCCGCCGTCTGGGCAGACCTGTTATGATTGGGCCGGGGACTTCGTAGACTATTACGGAGGTTACCTGAACAATCCCAATGCGACTGCTGCATGTCAATATTGCCAGTATGCGGTACGTCATTGCAAGCAGAGCGTGGTGGGTCGTTCGTGCTGAATGTTTGCGTGTACAGGTTGGGGACC
Source organism: Fomitopsis betulina (assembly GCA_022606075.1). Taxonomy (NCBI): domain Eukaryota; kingdom Fungi; phylum Basidiomycota; class Agaricomycetes; order Polyporales; family Fomitopsidaceae; genus Fomitopsis; species Fomitopsis betulina. The sequence continues at coordinate 1,319 of JABYQK010000123.1, forward strand.
AATTTTATGAGCCTTTGAATATCTTGTTTTCCAACCGGTGGCGAGATGTCTTCATTCTGCTTGCTTATTCCAGTATGTCTGCCTATTCTTGCTCGTCTTCAATTGCTGACGTCGGCTTGTTAGTCTTCAACATCATCGCTACTATCATTGCATCGCGATTCCTTCGGTACGCGAAGCGGTAGTAGCAGCGACTGTCTGTTCTACTCTATGACCTCGAAGACACTAATTCGATTCAATAAGTACTAGACTTGGTCACGCCAATCACGATTCCGACACTTCTGCATTGATATTGCACACGCACGACATAGAGTATGTCACTGATACGCATGTCATGTTGATTGATCATATACCGTTCTTGCACACTTTATGTATCTATATCACGCGCATCGGCGGGAGTGTCCTCCAAACAGCTGATACACAATCTACTTACAACGGTGTTGATAAGATGCTGCGACATACCTACCCTTGACTGCCTTCGGACAGCCGTATGAGGTACACTGTGCCTTTTATAATCATCCCAGGAGGTTATCGCTCGAGCAGCTGCGAGAAGATCGCGATACAGCCAGGATTGACGAAGGCAGTCACTAGTGATACAGAGGATAACATGCAGGTGCCGTGGGACGGGGTATGATGGCCCGGCTATGATTGCGGCGGTGCGTTGTGGAACTGACGAAGTATCATTCAGATGTTACAACTGGAGACGCAGGTAGTCCACGTACAATGTCTCTCAATTGTGCCTGAGCATCGTTGAATTGTTTCTCCAAGTATTTGGACTCAGGCAACTAGTCAGCCGGCGAAATCGAGCAGAGTAGGGTTGCTCACCTTTTTCTGCAAGTTGTTGATATCATCCGTGATCTCCTTTTCCTCCGTCTTGAGCTCCTTCTCCATTTGTGGACGAGGTGTTAGCATGAACCTATGGGTTCATTCAGAGTGAGAGGGTAGCTCATGCGCCATGCATCGACACTCACGCTTTCCCTACGCCCTTGTAGAGATTTACGTCTCCCTCCAGTGATGTGATCTCCTCGATGGTGAGCTGGAGTATGCGCCTTTCCCGTTCCTTGACTGCGAGCTGCTGCCGGGCGACATTGAATGCACGCTGCGACTGTACAGCAGTCTGCTGTATTTGGTTGAGGATCTAATGGTATGCAAGTCAGCCCATGTCCTACACAGTGGGGAGACAAGTCGACCTTGCGGAGGGTGTCGTCGGAGAGGCTGGCCATGAGTGCTGGGAGAGGATCGAGATGGATGTGACGCGTGCACGCGATCGGACGCGTCGAGCAGTGGCTGAGGAATCCGAGTAAGCGCTTGCTGGCTGCTTTCTCTCCGCCATCCTCGGGCTGCCTCAATTGCTCTCGCACACCCTCTCGAGCTGTATCGAGTCTCAAACCCACATCTACCCCCAATTCTTGTGTCCTCAATATCCTCTAGCCTGTGCTCAGCTGTAAACGTTCGACTGCTCTTCAACGATGGCATCTTTCGAAGATTATGACGAGTTCGGGAACTACATCGGTGCAGACCTCGGTTCTGATGACGAGGAGGAGGCCCCGCAGAGCGACTTTTATCAGCAACAGCAACAGCAACCGCTGGAAGGCTTCGACGAGGATGAGCCTATGCAGGCTCCAGATGAACCTGGAACTGCGCTCATGCAGGTTGACGGTACGCACATGTCCCAGTATCCCTCGTCCATTCTTACTCACGAGGCTTTTGTCTAGAACCCGTACACAATGCTGTCGTTCTACATGAGGACAAGCAGTACTACCCAACAGCACAGGAAGTCTACGGTCAAGACGTAGAGACAATCGTACAGGAGGAGGACGCGCAACCGTTGACTGAGCCCATCATCGCCCCAGTCAAAATACGAAAATGGACAGTCGAAGAGAAGGGCATGCCCGAAACCCGCTTTGACAAGGGGTAAGTTGTCTATTCTGGCGGCGGTGGTTGCTCATAGCTCATAGCGGGTGTGTATAGCTTCCTGCTGAACATGACAGCATTCCCTGAGTTTGTGCGAAATGTTGCTGTGGTCGGCCACTTACACCATGGAAAGACGGCACTAATGGACATGCTGGTGTTCGAGACGCACAAGATGGTTTGGGATTCGGACAACCAGGTGCTGCCAGCTTGTTGATGCATGCATTTCCCTACTAATATGTTGGCAGACACGCTACACTGATACACATATCCTGTCCCGAGAGCGCGGCATCTCGATCAAGTCCTCGCCCATGTCTCTTGTTCTGCAAAACAGCTTCGGAAAGTCCCATCTAATCCACCTAGTCGACACCCCCGGACACGTCAACTTTGTCGACGAGGTCGCCTCCATAGTCCGCCTTGTAGATGGTGTCGTATTAGTTGTGGATGTTGTTGAGGGCGTAAGTGACCAAACTACCTAAACACGGCTTCGACTAACTCGGCACTCAGGTCATGGTGAATACCGAACACATTATTCGCCACTGTCTCCAAGAAGGCGTGAAGATCACTCTCGTCGTCAACAAAATTGACAGGCTGATTCTCGAGCTGCGTGTCAAGCCTGCAGACGCATACTACAAGATTAAGCATACCATCGAGGAGGTCAACACAATCATCAGGTTCGCACGATGTAACTTTCACGTTGATGGGCGACTCACAGAACCTGCCATAGTGGTCTCAACCCAGACCCTGCATTGCGTCTTAGCCCCGAACACGGAAATGTTGCGTTCGCGAGCACGGACATGCACTGGTGCTTTACATTGCGGTCCTTCGCCCAGATGTACGCAGATACATACGGTACGTATCCTCATCCCCTGCCCAAATCTGAAGGGCTAAAGCACTCACAAAGGCCCAATGGACGTATCCGGGTTCGCCGATCGGCTTTGGGGTAACATCTACTTTAACGCTGAGACGCGCAAGTTCTCGCGCAAACCCGCCGACCCCGAGGCTGACCGCACCTTCGTGCACTTCATCCTTGAGCCACTTTACAAGCTGTACACTCAGGTGCTCAGCGAGGAGACGGATGGCCTCAAGGAGACGCTGGCGGGCTTGCATATCCAGCTCGCGCCTGTGATGTACAAGATGGACGTACGCCCTCTGTTGAAGGCGGTTCTTGACCAATTCTTCGGGCCAGCGGTTGGGCTGGTTGATATGATTACAGAGCATATACCAAGTCCACTCGAAGCTACGGCTGCCAAGGTTTGTTACATACGTTTAAGGAGAGCCGTGCTGATCGAGTGTTTGGTAGGTGGAGAGTACGTACACGGGGCCTATGTCGGATGAACTCGTGGAGAAGATGAAGGCCTGTGATCCTGAAGCACCTGTCATGGTGCAAATCACCAAGCTCTATCACACCACCGACGCACAATCTTTCCGTGCATTCGGCCGCGTCATATCTGGGACAGTGCGCAAGGGGATGGAGATCAAGGTGCTTGGTGAGGGTTACTCACCCGAGGACGAGGAAGACATGGCCAAGACTGTCATCGAGGATGTCTGGATTAGCGAGGCCCGGTGAGTGCAAGTCACCAGCCTGTCATACAAGAAGGACTCATAATGATATAGGTATTTTGTGCCCGCGGAAGAAGTTCCCGCAGGTAATCTCGTCTTGCTCGGCGGCATCGACGCGTCGATCACGAAGACAGCGACACTCGCGTCAGTCGACCTGGAGGACGAGTTGTACATCTTCCGGCCTATCAAGCACATGACGCAGTCCGTCCTGCGGATCGCCATCGAGCCCATCGCGCCGTCGGAGTTGCCCAAGATGCTCTCGGGCCTGCGGAGCATCAACAAGTCGTACCCACTCGTGTCGACGAAAGTCGAGGAGAGTGGTGAGCACGTGCTCATCGGCACGGGCGAGCTCTACCTAGACTGCGTGATGCACGACTTGCGGAGGTTGTTCTCGGAAATTGAGATCAAGGTGTCGGACCCGGTCACGAAATTCTGCGAAACTGTGCTCGAGACGAGCGCACTAAGGTGCTATGCGGACACGCCAAACAAAAAGTCAGTAACTAGTATGTGCCGTCCTCCGTTGTGGGCTTATGGGCATATAGGAACCGCCTCACAATGATTGCGGAACCCCTTGAGCGGGGCATCGCGGAGGACATAGAGACGGGCCGCGTGAACATGCGCATGCCGGCAAAGGAGCGGGGGACGTTCTTTGAGGAGAAGTACCAGTGGGACTTGCTCGCGTCGCGGTCAATATGGGCATTCGGCCCTGATGACAGTGGAGCGAATATATTGCTGGATGACACGCTGCCGTCGCAGGTGGACAAGAAGCTGCTGGGCACTGTGAAAGAACACATCAAGCAGGGCTTCCAGTGGGGTGCTCGTGAAGGCCCGCTTTGTGATGAACGTGAGTGCTATGTTGTATGTGTTGTTGTGGGTCTTGCTCATGGCTACACTGAAGCGATGCGGAATGTCAAGTTCCGGATATTGGACGCGAGTCTTGCGCAGGAGCCGATATTCCGGGGCGGCGGACAGATTGTCCCGACAGCGCGCCGGGTCTGCTACTCGTCGTTCCTTATGGTGAAGTCAAGAATCTACGACGTATGAGCTGAGCTGATAAGGGCTGGGTATAGGCGACACCTCGTCTGATGGAGCCGGTGTACTTCGTTGAGGTGCAGGCACCCGCAGACTGCATCTCAGCCGTGTATACAGTCCTCGCGCGGAGACGAGGGCACGTCACACAAGACATTCCGAAGGCAGGCTCTCCGCTGTACACCGTCAAGGCGCTCATTCCGGTCATTGACGCGAACGGCTTCGAGACGGACTTGCGGACAGCGACTCAGGGACAGGCGTTCTGTCTGCAGGTATTCGACCATTGGTCGATTGTTCCCGGTGAGTAACTCCTCCCTCCCACGGACATAAGACATTGAACGCTCAATGCCCGGCAGGTGACCCGACCGACACGAGCATCAAGCTGCGGCCTCTAGAGCCCGCATCTGGGCAGGCACTTGCGCGCGATCTCGTTCTGAAGACGCGGCGGCGAAAAGGGCTGGGCGACCAGATTGCGGTCTCAAAATATCTTGACGATGAATTTATTGTGGGTGAACGCTCTGGATGTGTGTTTGTTCGTTCACTGACGCCGCGTTTCCTGCAGCTTGCGTTGTCGGCGTCGGGGCATGCGGATTTGTTGAGCTAATCGTGTGTTGTTGTGTGCTGTAATATAATATATCGCTTGCTGTCTACTTCCGATATTGCGACGAGACGCTGCGGCCGTTTGGGAGGGGGCCACGTGTGCGCGGTGGAAGGCAGTCGAATGTCGACGTGGCAGGCGGCGGGCCATTTAGAGCAGGCGCGCATCGTCACACGCACTTAAGCTGTCCTCATACTTACCCTCGCTCCTTACCAGCAACACATCTGTTTCTCCCCGTCTTCGGTCCTTCGTATCATAATGCGGAGAGTAGCGCTTTCTACCATCCTCGCCATCGCGGCGAGCAGCGTCGTCGCGCAAGACGAGGCCCCCAAGCCCGTCTTCACGGTACGTACTGCTGTGACGCGTGTCCAATATCTCGTCCTCATTCGCCCTTCTTTTCTTTAGCCCACCGCGATCAAGGCACCCTTCATCGAGCAGTTCACTGACGACTGGTCAGGCCGCTGGACACCATCAGAGGCGACCAAGAAGACCCCCGTTGGTGGTGAGACGTTTAGCTACGTCGGCAAGTGGGAGGTCGAGGAGCCCACCACTTCCGTCGTCGAGGGCGACAAGGGCCTCGTAGCCAAGACCAAGGCCGCCCACCATGCTATATCTGCCCCCTTCGCTGATGCTATCGACTTCGCCGACAAGCCCCTCGTTGTTCAATACGAGGTCAAGTACCAGAAGGGCGGCAACTGTGGTGGTGGCTACATTAAGCTCCTTGAAGATGGCTTCCAGACTGAAGGGAAGGAGTTCTCGGACAAGACGCCGTGGACCATCATGTTCGGTCCCGACTTGACATGTCCCGGTACGAAGGTGAATTTTCCCTAGTATGACGTGTCAGTACTGGGGCCTGATCATACTGCGCCATATAGGTCCACTTCATCTTCCGCCACAAGAACCCCATCACTGGCGAGTACGAGGAGAAGCATCTCGCAGCTCCCCCCAAGCCTTCTATTGAGAAGTTGACCAACCTCTACACGCTCATTGTCAAGTACGTCTTTTACGTACTATATGCACTGCCGATAGTTGACTATGTTATCTAGCCCCGACAACACATTCGATGTACAGTTCAACGGCGAGAGCAAGGTGAACGGCAGCCTCCTCGAGGACTTCACCCCTGCGGTCAACCCTCCCAAGGAAATCGATGACCCTGAGGATAAGAAGCCTGAGGACTGGGTTGACGTCAAGCGTATCGCCGACCCCGATGCCGTCAAGCCTGAGGACTGGGATGAAGAGGAGCCATACGAGATCCCCGACGAGGAGGCTGTGAAGCCCGAAGGGTGGCTGGACGACGAGCCGGAGACGATCCCTGACCCTGGTAAGTAAGATGAAAATTTTGTAGTATTGTCAGCGCCTCATTGCTATTTAGACTCTGAGAAACCCGAGGAGTGGGACGATGAGGAGGACGGTGATTGGATTGCACCTACGGTCCGCAACCCGAAGTGTGACGAGGCACCTGGCTGCGGCGAGTGGAAGCGGTATGTGTACATTGCACTGACGTCCGGGCTATGCGCGTGCTGAGATGGCTGTTTTATAGTCCCTTGAAGGCTAACCCCAAGTACAGGGGCAAGTGGTATGCGCCCATGATTGACAACCCCGCCTACAAGGGTGAGTGGGCTCCTCGCAAGATCGCCAACCCGGACTACTTCGAGGACCTCACTCCGATCAAGACCCTCAACAAGATCGTACGTGTAGCTTATTTATGTCGCTGCTTGGCAATTGTCTCACCATATATCACAGGGTGGTATTGGTATTGAGCTCTGGACGATGACTGAGGACATCCTCTTCGACAACATCTACATCGGCCACTCTCTTGAGGACGCGAACCAGTTCAAGGCGGAGACCTTCGACGTCAAGAAGCCCCTCGAGGTTGAGCAGGCCAAGCCGAAGTCGAACACCAAGCACGTCGATGACGAAGAGGAAGTCTCCTTCGCTGAGGACCCTATTGAGTTCATTCGCAGCAAAGCCTTCAAGTTCATCGACCTCGCAAAGCTTGACCCTGTCGTCGCATTCAAGACGCAGCCCGAGGTCGGTGCGGTCCTGTTGGTCTCCATCATCACGTTCTTCGGTATGCTCGGTGCTACGTTCGGCCTGATTGGCGGCTCCAAGCCTCCCGTTACCAAGGTGCGTGCATTTTCTCTTTGTATCTTAGTACATGCTAATGTTCCCGTAGTCTGCAAAGAAGACTGATGCTCCCACACCCGATGACAAGAAGAAGACTGACTCTGCGCCTGTCGCGCCCGCAGGTGGCGACAAGAAGGACGAGACTGCTGTGAAGAAGCGGAAGTAAAAGACACATGCCCTCATAGCACTCTATGTCCCGCGTTGCTGTTGCATTTTGCTTTTTTGTTTGGACTGATGCGGCTAATATCATTATATTGGGCTTGCGAGGGAATTGGTAGGGAGATGTGACGATGCAAACGTGTGTGAGCTACATGCGAGTGTGAGCTATCAGTGCCAACGCTACACTAAGAGCCAGTGGTGCTTTTGAGTTAAGCGGACTAGAAATACAGGCTTGCGGCGAAAACGACTGAGAGGGTGCATGAGTGTATGGAAGGAAAGAAACTGACAATGCCGCTCACTGTCTCTTTTAATTTTGATTTGTGATTCCTCCATCTTCTTGAATAGCTCAGCGTCGCCAATGACGCGAGCAGCGTCTCTGACCTCGCGGCACGTCTCATCGAGGCGAGTAATGACGCGAACGATTGTACCTTCAGGGACATCCGTTAACTCCGTGATCTGCTCGAATGGCTATATGCGAGTAAGTAAATATAAGACGCCGCACTCTTGCATCATACTTACCATGCCCTTCGCCCATTCATACACGACCTCCATAATCCCGAACTTGAGCTGCCGGAACTCCTCGCCAGGGACCTTGTGACGATCCTGGATCCGCCCTACCCTTTCTGCGATAGCAATGATGGCGTCCCTGCCCTCCTCAAGCTTGGGTGGGATGACCGACTCAACCTCCGTCTTCTCTTGGAACACGAAGCATGAGAGCAGGGCAACCACCTCCTCGGGCTCGAAGGGCGCAAGCGTGTTCTCGAGGATGAGCTCCGTGAGGACGAGCTCGTTCGCGGAGTTGATCTCACACGCCACCCGGCCCTTGAGCAGGACGGTGGAGTTTTCATCGATGAACTTGAGTTCCTGGAGCACAGCGATGCGCTGCTCGTAGTCTGGAATCAGTTCGAGATTTTGGTCGGAGAGTGCCCTTCTAAGTTCGGCGATGTTAGCGCGAAGTGTCATTTCTGCGTGAATTTGCAAGTACTGAGAATGGTTAGTCACGGAACGGCGAAAGTCGGAAGCTACTCACATGGTCGTCGAAGTGAGGGCAAGATGTGCACTCTGCGCTCACCAGCCGCTTTGCACGCTCATTCCTCGATCGCAATGTCTCCTGGAACTCGAGGGAGCGCAAGCGACTCCAGTCCACCTCGGGGATACTGTCGGACTGCAACCACTGTTCCAAGACTCCGGATAACGCTTGGATGGCCCCCTCCATAGATTTTATCCTTCCGAGCACAATGTAATCAAGCTCAATCTAGTCATCTCTTGTCAACGAATTGATAAATCCACGAATACTCATCCCACCTTAATTGTACTATCGGTGACCATCGCGAAGCTCGTGACAGGCACCTCTCGGAATTCATACGTAGCACTGTCAACGAGTAGCTGGGTAGGCTTCGGAGGCCATTGAGGGACAAGGCTCCGCTCGTCCACGTCTGAAGCACGAGTAGTTCAGCATGTGTATTACATAGCTCACGGATTGTTCACTGACCATGAGTGCGGGCCTTCGTTTCCGGGTCAACCATTGCCAAAATAAAATGTGATCTGACATTTTCAACAGTTCTTCCGTGTTTGAGGATGACGGCGAGCTTCCACTGAAAGTGCTGGTGGGGTGTGAGGTAGGTTGGCTTCGCCATTGGCGAATAACGCACCCCATCACGGAGAATTACCACCCTTCCAGTCCCGAACAGCTTCGATCCTTGCACGTTCTGACCGGCCTTGGAAATGAGGTAGCGGTTGAACTCCATGATGTCGTACGCCGCATCATAGTACCGCTCGATGTCGAGTGAACAGACATCACACGATAATTTCTGGAGGATTGAGAGTGCTTTCTCGTGCTGCGAAGCACAGCATCGGTGCTACAATCCGACGAGAATGATGCGACTATTCTTACCTCGATGACCCTCTTCTGCTGATCAGGAAGAAGCTTCTGAGTCCTGTTCTCGGAGAAACTACGCTTGATCATCTCCTCTACTCGTAGAGCTTCGACACGTAGCAAGTTGAGGATCATGTTATACGTCAAGCGAAACTGAGACTGCAATTTGGTCGGCGTTCCCAGTATCATGTTTTGCAACACCCCTTGCTAGATGGTTGGATGGCATGTTCAACAAAAAGATGTGATACTGAGGCATGCCCGGGTCCACTCACCTCCGGTAATTCGTCTTTGACAACGATTATCACCGTGCCGGTGGGATCCAGCCCGCGACGTCCAGCCCGACCTGCCATCTGGGTATATTCCCCCGGAAGGATCTCTCTAAAGCTACGGCCGTCATGCTTTCGGATACCGGAGAAGACCACGCATTTAGCCGGCATGTTCACGCCCTATGATTAATGGTGATGTGTAACTCTCCCTGACGCTGTGTCCATTGCTCACCATCGCAAAAGTCTCCGTAGCGAAGAGAATCTTGACTAAGCCGCGCGCGAAGAGGATCTCCACGACCTACAGTACCCACTGTCGGCTGTGAAGACAATGACACAACCCTCGCACGCACCTCCTTCACTATGGGCAACAGCCCTCCATGATGCACCCCAATTCCACGAGAAAGGAGCTCGCGCATACGGCGAATTTGTGGGAGCTGTTTGTCACCGCCTACATGCGCAAGTCAGCCATGTCTAGAAAAACGCCCCAGAACAAATAATAATACCCTTCAGCCGTGAGAATGCCTTCTCAAGCGCAACATGAATCTCGCTCTTCTCCACCGCCGAGCAGAGGTCTGCATTCGTGAGCGTACCCGCGTTCTCTTCGCAGCGCTTTTTCGACAGCGTGAAGACGACGACAGGCAACAGCAAGTTCTTCCGCAGATAGCCGAGAAGGTGGACGTAGAGGTTCTTGTCCGGCTGATGGAACGTCCGGGGTGAGCCGCCACGGCCGACTGGAGCGGCTGCGCGTGCAGGACCACCTCGTTGACCCCCGCGTCCACCAGCGGCACCGCGTTGCCCTCGCTGTGGCGCGGCTGCCCTTGCGCCGAGCCGCTGAACAGGCGGCAAGCCGGCTGCCTCACGCTCTTTGTCTTGTTTCCGCCGAAGGGCCTCTCCGGCATCCTTGTAGCTTTGTATATCCATCAGCCACCGAGCCCGTATTGTTCATTCTAGGCTGACAAGGGACGTACCCTTGACCCAAGAAGTGGCGTTCGGCGTCGACAACCTTGTACGTCTCTCGCCCTGCATATAGATAGTGTTCGAGCGGGACGGGCCGTTTGGCTGTGGAGATGACATATATGTCCTTCTTCTTGGTCCGGCTGCAATCGCGGATAGATCGTTCAGCGTGCCCCAGATCGTGTTCAATAGGCTGACATACCCAACCCAGTCTGCGAACTCGCGCGCGTTCGGAACGGTGGCCGACAACAGGATGATGTCGACGTGGTCCGGTAACATGATGATGACTTCTTCCCAGACGACACCTCTCTGGATGCTCATTCAGCTTTCCTGTTTCGACTCAGGGACATGAGCGCGCAGGAACTTACCTCAGCGTCGTTCACATAGTGCACCTCGTCGAAGATCACGAACTCCACATCGCGGATGAGGTCTGCCCCTTTGTACAGCATGCTGCGCAGAATCTCCGTCGTCATGATGAGGCAATTCGCCTCTGGGTTGATTTGCACATCGCCTGTGAGAATACCCACGGAAGAGGAGGAGAATGTCTGCTTGAAGTCCCGGTATTTTTGATTGGAGAGCGCCTTAATGGGGGAGGTGTAGATAGCACTGGCTCAACTCATGTCAGGCGGGCTCAGATTGGAAGGCGAAGGAGTAAACAAACACACCGGGTCATATGTTTCGCAGCCAACGCAATCGCGTACTCGGCCACCACCGTCTTCCCCGCCGATGTATGCGCGGCGACAAACACAGAGTCTCCCATTTCCAGATGGTACACAGCCTCCTTCTGGAAAGTATCGAGCTCGAATGGGTACTGTGGGGGTGTGGGTCAACCTTATTCCAGCGTTCAGTAACAATTACCAACCTTGTGCGCCATCTCAGGGACCAATTCGTGGAAATTGGTCATGGGCTTGTTGATATCCACTTCGTGGGCCCATTCTCGTTTCTGGATATTTGCCCGGCGGGCTGGCTTCCGAACGGGCTTGATGGCGTCGAGGTGAGAGCGCTGCAGGGCAGATGGGGTCAACCCTCTTCTACAGGGAGACCGGAGCATTACACCCACCGTGGTTGGGAGTAGATCGTCAATGTCGGATGGGCCGCCCGGTGCTCCGCCATTGATCTCTACTTCCCCAACTATATGGGGCACGCCATCTCCGACCTGAGACCACATAATGTCAGCTCCAGCACTGTAAGCCCGATGTAGAAGTCTGTGGGCTTACTTCGTGATACGCCGACCCGCGGCTTCGCTCTTGCGCGAACTCCAGGTCGTCGATCGTATCTTCGTCTGCCTCGTCGCCGGGCAGACGCAATCCACGGCTCAATCCCGGAGCGACCCTCCTGAGACCCTTCGCCTCTTCATGGAGATCTTCTATCGCAGAGGTATCCGCTCTGGCATCGTCGAGACCGCCAGGCCAGAATGGCACAAAGCCCGTCTTTCCCCTCACGAAGCTGCTGCTGGGGCCCGGTGCGCGATCGAGAGAGGTCGAGGTGAGCCCGGTGCTCACGCGCGGGTTCGCGACCTGGGATGCAGGTTAATGAGGTGGGAGAGGTGGTAATGTGCGAACGGATGCCTACTTCGGTGTAGCCAGTGACCCGTCCGTGTAGGCCTGCGCGGACAAACGCGAGGGTTGTCGGCGGCGGCGAGGGCTCGAGGGTGAGCAAAGAGGGGACAGATAGCTCATCTTCCCAGTGTCTGCAAAGGCAAACTGTCTCATACGAATAACCTGAGCGTGCAATGAACCACAAGCCTTACATCTGATATGTTGGGAGCCAGTGCTCAGGAAGTTCGTCCTTGGGCAAGAGAAGTTTCTCCTCGATTGCCCGATGTACTTGTTCGGGCTGTGGTACGCCAGCTAGCCCAAGATCATTCAAGATCTCTTCTGTGTTTTCTGGATCTGGGTGCAGTATGTGGTGCAAGATGCGCTGCTGCTCTGCCGAGTTCATCGTGCACACCAAGCCAAGTGTGATTAGACGCCGACTATACTGAGGCCACAAGTCACATGCTGACAAACACCAGTCAATGCTACGAAAACACAACGACGATGGCATAGCAATGGGCACAGGGGACCATATAGTACACTACGCTTGGTAGACGTGAACTAAAAGTCCAAAGCCAGGACGTGATAATGATATACAGAACATTATACAGCTTGCAATTAATTGAGCATAGGATACCGTCCAATATGTGCTAGGCCCTGCCTAGTCTCGTCGCCGAAGGGCGTATACGTTCTCAACACGTATGTATGTTTGAGTCCGTGCCTCCATCAACTCCATGCGCGCATTCTCCTCGAGCTCGTCAACAAGGAACTCCGCAATCCCGCTGCTGAGGAGCAAGGGCCGGCCCGACCGCAGGAATGCCTGGAAAGTATTAGTACCAACCGTGTACACGGGCGGCACCAGCACTCACCAGTACGTCATCGCGGAACACCTGGGCAATGCGGTTTTGCCGAATTGTCGCTGCATCGTTACCCGCTCGCCAAGGTGAGGATTGAAACCAGAACTGCCGATAGACGACATCTTCAAGTGCGGGATTTTGAGATATCCACCGGTGGAGATGGTTAGCGGCGTCCGGTTCTCCGCCGTTGCGATAGACGGCCTCGTGGCATGCGTTCATCCAGTCGGCGAACCACGACAGGCCTGGGGTGAGGATCGGTTTCTTGTCGATGCCGTATACCCGGAAGTCAAACTCGGTGAGGTCGATGAGACCGCCGAGACGCAGGCACTGAGCCATTTGATCGACAAGGCCCTGGTAATCTCGAATCTGAGATTAAAATAAGCGTCAGCCACAAAAGGCAATCACGGAGATCGTGCGCGGAGATTGCGGGGTATCGGGCGGGCCAGATCTGCGCCACAGCGGAGCCGAGAGACAAGCGACTTACCCCAGATGAGATCAGGCGTGCGTGGACGACATTAAAGTCGCCGAAGAAGTGTTGCAGGCCGAGATTGATGTCGTCAACCTCGCTCCTGTTGCGCAGGGGCACCAAGATCAGTGTCTCATTAGTTACGACTGCGATGGGATCCGGTTACCTGATATTTGGGGGCATGTTCCTAATTGCGGGGAAATGCAATCAATGTCCGCGGTTCAAAGGCCGAATTGGGACGGGACTCACAGCGCTTGCATGGGAACGAGGTCGACCGCGACGGTGCTGCAGTACGGAAAGTCCCGCGCCACATCAAGTATCCTAACGACGCGTTCCGTCAGAGGCGACCAGACACGAGGGAACAGGTCACTTGCCAGCTCCCGCTTCCGCATCCCAGATCAATGCACGTCTTCGGTTCTCCCGGCGTGTCGTCTGCAACAATCTGCGCCAGGGGCGGCGGGTACTTGCCCATGACCTCCATGAAGATGTTGTGCTGTTGGTCTGGGGGCGGCGAGTCAGTCTGGGACGCGACGCCACTAACGCGACGGATATAGGGTGGACGCGTACCGAGGCGCTCAAACTCCTCGTCGTCGGCAGGCAGGCGGTAGACATCCGAGTAATTGTTGATGCCCCTGCCATATTCGTGGCGATATGAGGCTGCACGGATCGAGCTGGTGACGGAGTAGACGGAAGGGGCCGGAGATGCGGACCGCATGTCCACGTCGTGGGAGGTGGCGGAGGTAGCCTGACTGCCGGCGAAGCACGACGAGGTGGACATGACGGAGCACGCGTCGCTGTCGTACTCGGAGGCGGCGGGGGTGAGCGGGACAGGCATGGCGAGACGAAGTGCGTGGACAACAGCGCTCGGACGGGAGGGGGAGGGGGACAGGGAGGGGCAGGACGCGATTATATAGTCGCAGCAGCATCCTGCGAACGGCGGAGGATCGCGCTGCGACCGAGTACAGACACCCGTAAAAATCGGAGCCACGTGGTCTGGGCGCCGGCCGAGCGGGGCTCGCTGATTGGCTGTAGCACATCTCCGGTCCCCGAGCTGCTCATGTTGATGGGCCGTGGCCTTATTGCCGACCGCCAGCTGCCTCCTTCGTGTCGTCCATGTCGCGAGGTCCTCTTCCAACACGCAAGGTTCCCTCTGACAAATCCCTCCTCTTCCATCGGCGTACGCTACCCTCTTCTTGCCTACCCTTCTCTCCTCTCCGCACTGCCAGTGGCAATAGCCCCCGTTAGGCATTACCCGTCGTACATGCGGACCGCCCTTCATCCGTTCAGCCTCCCGCTTTCAAGCGCTACATCCAATGTATGACGCGCCTATACCCGGTGATCCTGATCCTGACCGAGGCCGGCGCCTCAAAGCCAGTCGCACCACTGATCTTGGCCGCTGTATGATACGCACGCGGCAGGCAGGCCTTTTGTCTTTCTTGCAGTAAGTAATGTTTCACAAGTCATTCCAGCCTCGCCGCGCGGGGATACTACACATCCGTCTGCTTCCGGGACTCTGCCGTGTCGCCTACGCCGGGCATGCCACCGTCAACTGATCATCTACAAGAGCTGTAAAGACTGCCGTTTACCCTCATGCTATACCCGCGCATTCAAATTAGGCAGCCGCCAGGAGATCAGACGATAACGCGTTGGCAAGCTTCAGCCACACCTCGGAGAGCTGCGCCGTGATGGTTCAGAATGCCGTACGCTTTTTTCGGGGTGGCGCGACGCAGTGCACGTCGGATGAATCTCGCTCAGGCAGGACCCACCGTACCGAGTCATGCTGATTCTCTAATCATCTCATCGTGCAGGCGATGCACTTGAACCCACGAAGCCACTTCGGATGAGTTCGTTTGAAGAATCGCGTCGGAACAGGGCCGGGTTGTTCTCGTATAAATAAAGCGAGCGGTAAACATCTCTGCGTTCTCTTCGTCTCTCTATTATAGGGCCCGGCAGGCCATCAGCATGGACTTGTGATACCAATGCAATATCACAAGCATCAGGTCTGTCATGTTCTATCGAGTCGATGCGGCCAGATAACTACGTCCAACTTCTCAAACAGCATGAATGGATTCGAACCCCTTCGGATTTGTATCGCGCCCCGAAGGAGAAGCCTCGCATCTAGCATTCCTCAGGCGAGATGTGTGCAGTACGCCATGCGTACCGTGTCGTCCAGTGACCGTACCAGTGTATAGTCTGTGTCGCATGTGCGTCCGCCCCTCATGCACCTGCCCCGAGTACTCGTGAACGCTCGCGCTCAAGAAATCATCCACTCGCCCACACCTTCCAGAAGTTCACTCCCCTGCAGCGGCATCAGTAGGCGGCGGCGAACCCAGATCTCTCCGTTTGGGTGGCGGTCAGCGCTCCGTGCCCGGGGAAGCACCAGCCTTGAGTGCAGGCGGTGCGGAGGGCCTCTTCCACCGTGACCCGAATCCCACAACTGTCTTTTTCTCAATCGTGGAAAAACGATCTGCCTGCTGGTTGGCGCGTACCGACCTGTGCAGCCCGTCAGAGGCGCGTTCAGTATACGAGGCTCGAGTAGTGCGCCCGGCTAGCCCCCTTCTCTGCTACCTCGTGAACCGGACGCTGCTATAATATTGCACCCGCGCCGAAGAAACGTCCTGGGTCGGCGGAGGCGATACATTGAGCTCGACGTCGCGAAGGTCGTGCGGAATATGAGTTCTGCGATTGTGATTGAGCTGCAATGTCATCGGACGATTCTCGCGGCAAGACCCACCTTGCCGATTCTCTGAATATCTCACCGTGCGGGGCGATGTGGGGACGATACATCGGGCCTGCACGTTCTCCTTTTGGGGCTGTCTGGCTATGCAGCGCGCACGCAACAACCGTCTGTTCTCCGTGAAAGGCGGACGCAGCCAGAGGAACAAGGCCGGCTCCACGCAGAAACTACTATGTCGTAAGTACTCTGGCAAACACCATAACCACTGACTACGATGACGCAGCGGCAGCGGGCCATCTGCGGAGGATCCTACTCAACTCAGGCCCGCACAGCCCCTCAAGTGCTCACCTTGTCATGCCTGGACCCGGTGCTAGTGGCGCCTCTTGGTGACGCGCATGTGCACATTGACGTCGGCTCTTGCTCCGCCGGTACGTCTTTATGCATTCGACTTGGGCAGGCCTTGGCAAAGATAGCTATAGCCAATGGTATTCGGTCCCATGGGCGAGTTCAACCTTCGACATACAATTGTTAGTATTAGGTCGGAGCGCAGGCGGGCACAGTACGTACAATTTGCCGTGTATCAATGTAAACGGAGTTAATCGGGCTGAAAGTGACTATTCTATATAAAATCAGCAGTGCAAGACTAATCAATACGTACACCAGACAGGAACCTATCCTTGAATGCATATGACAGGTCAATATCTCGACGTTGAACTTGATGATCGTGGCAGCGTGTGCCTTGCCCCGAGACTCGAACGCATGCCCGCCTTGCAACTCCGGGAAAGTCGGAGTCGCCCTCACCGGCGGTGGTACACATTTATCGCCAACGGCTATGCAGCCGACGGTGAGGGCGTCAACGATCAATGACCGAACTCCGCCTACGCGCCAGATAGAGCCCGCCTCAATCCAGATCCCGCCGAATCTCATCTAGCGATATCAATTAGCGCGCCGCGACGAAGCTAGGGCCTCCACCCAAGCACCCTGCCTACCGCGGCCCTGCGCAGACGAGAAGCTGGAAGGACGGACGTGAGGTGGCGTGAGGCTCAGAGAGCACATGCCCCCCGTGCGTGACTGGAAGAAACTCGATGTATAGGCTACCGTGCTGCGCGTTACAGGACGTCCAGGAGATGGGGAGGAGGTGATCCGGTGCATCGGCCCAGGAGGACCCTCCCGACGGGTTTCATAGGCAGACTGCAGGCGGATATTATGGGGTATTACATCCCTTCCCAGGAGTCGAACCCCGCTTTCGCGTCGCAGCGTGACTCGACCGTTCAGCCTTCGAAGCTCGCCAGCAGTCTACTGTGGGCGACGATCTCCTTAGCGCACGATTATACAGTACGACAGTACGACTTTACATGGAAAAACAGCACCTTCGTAGTACTACATCTTCCTCGACAGCAATCATACAAACAACATACAGTGTCCAAGAAAGTCAGCCGAGCCTCCAGTGCCCCACCTCGTGCCCTTCAGAAGTCCCTTCGAGATTCCGACGGAAGTGGGAAGCCTTTACACGTCTGCCTGCCGCGCAAGACGTATCACCGCTTCTTCAGTGCTGCAAACCGCTTCGCCAGAGCCTCGAACTCGTCGACCGGTGGAGGGGGCGTTTCCGGGGCCGAGGACCCAGCCCCGGGCAGACCGCCACCTTCTGTTGGGGGCAGGTCAGGCAGCTGGGGCGTCCGCACGCCCGCGCTCCTCGCCTCCGCCGAGATCTTCTCTATGCTTATGGGCGACGAAACCGCTGGTGTCTTCTCGCTGGTCGACTCCTATACGAGTGTGGCGGGTCAGCGTGGGCGGCGCCCGGTTCGTAGTTTGGGGGCGAGTCAAACTGTATTGAGACTCACCTTGACATCACCTTCGCCGTCGCTGTCGTCGCTGTTGTTCGTCGCCGACGGGGCCCACTTCACGCCATACCCCTTGGCGATCTCTGTGAGATATGCGTCAACCAGCGCAGGCTCGGGGGTGAACACTACGAGTTTCCGGGCGACCTGCATGGATAAACACTCGCTCAGCCGCAAACGCGCGCGGACGCCAGCCTGAAGCTCACCCGTTCATTGACGCAGCCACCCCGGTTCTCCATGACGCCTAAGGAGAATTCTCGTCCATACTTGTGCATAAGCAATTCGCGCAGAGCATGCAGCTCTGGTGGGTCGGGCGTCAGCACACTGGGCGCGTACTATCAAGCGCGCAGCTGACCTTTGACCTCTGTGCGAGGGGTCGCGTAAATGACGCTGCATATACCTTCATACACCCCTGGATCCGGCTCCTTCGTGCTAGCAAATAGCGGTCTAAAGTTAGCACCGCCAAGCCTTGTCACTGCAGCGAGGGTCATAGCAGGGGTCGGTCGGCGGACTTACTTCTGATCGAGGAGGGCGAACCGGGCATGGAGAAGCTCGCAATAGAGCTCCAGGAGCTCCAGAAGCTCGATGTATATGTCTTCGTGAATGACTGCAGCAGCCCTACGCGTCAACCGGGGATATGAAGAGAAGGGCGCATGGATGAGCCCTGCAACGCACTGTTCTCGACCTTGATCCTCGCGGTCTCGAGCTTGCCCTTCTCGAGCAGCATCGCAATATCGCGTCGCGCGGCCTTTGCCTGCGCACCCTTTTTCTCCTGGATTGTTCTTAGCCGTTGTATGGCCAGCCTATTGGGCAGATCGCGCACATTGAGGACGAGGATAATGCATGGACATGCCGCGTGGGTGCGCACCGGAGTTGGACCTATCCCAGATCGTCGTCAAGAGGGACTCCTGCGGGCAGACGGGAGAGCACCCCTTGCCTTTGCTTTCGCTGACACCCAAGGCCCCATACTGACTGGAGGTAATGATATCCGACAACAAGAGACGATAAGTTCGCTGGCTGGATGCGTCACAGGCTGTCACAGGGGGAGCCGCCGAGCCGGTCCCGCTTAGAAAACGCCCAAGATCGGATGTATGAGATGTGCGGCAGCTTGGCGCCCCTGCCCCTGTGCCGGGTGCCGTCCTCTTGGTACCAAAGACCCGTGCCCTGCCAGTGCAGCTGCCATTGAGGCTGCCGCCTCGTCGACACTGCGCTGCTCAGGGGCTTGACTCTCTCTGCTGTGTTGCTTACTATACGATCATTAGAGGCGACAACCCATCACATTCTCACGGATATTTCGATGGCACTATCAACATCAGAGTGGCGTCGTGCGTTGGGATAGTATCGATCTTCGACTACATTGTCGATGTGACAACACCACCTTGATGCCTCAGCTACAGCGGTTGCATTGCAGAAGGTAGCTGGCTAGCTCATGGAAAGTGGCCAGTGTTCACCAACTCCTGATTGTGAGTGCTCACAAAGTTCCTGTACTGCATATACAACCATCGTGCGGTGCCGTCGTTCTGGTCACCAGTGTACGGATGTATCTCGCGGTTCAGGCTGACCCGCGTGCCAGTGATGAGGTACCGGTCTTACTGTGGGAGCGCGTTATCCCCACTCTTGACACTTGCCATCCGACTGTTTACATGGCTGTATTGTGCTTAGCCCCGGGACCAGGGCGATACACCGTACGTTGAAAGGGCCAGCCAAATGCAGACGCATTGTCTTTCGGGCCTGTGGCGTTGGTGGCTGCCAACGTTCTGAGCAGCCAGAAGGGGTGAAAGTGAACCGTCCAAGCTATGGATTCCGTGATATGCACCCCCAAAAGCTCCGGATAGCTGCAGCTATAACATCATGATGGACAATATTGGTTGGTTGTTTATCTGCCTGGGTGGCCGCTCTTCTTACATGTTGGTGTTTGCAGCCTCCTGCCGTCCTGAACCAGTTTCCGGCGTCGCACTGGCGGCCGAGTATGGTGCTGACTTGTGGCAATGGGGCGAGTGGGCGACTCGGCAGGTGTGGCGGGCGATCAGGCAAAGGCGGTGATCGGGGCGGGGATCTTGTGATTTGACGGTGATGGTTGCGGTATGGTCGTTCAGCCTATCTGCTGCCGTCAGGTCTCGCCCCTTGCTGCTGACGATGTCCGCTTTTGTTGCCGCCAACGGCACTGACTGCGACCATGAGAAATTCCTTGGTTGCGCACCATCCTCCTCCTCCTCCTCCTGGTCGACCCGGGCTATCTTCTGCTTCCCTGGCGGCGTCCAGGATTCCTCAAAGACACCCTTGCTGCAGTGCTGGTCTCTGAGCTGATTATCTGTATCACTGCTACGCGATGTCAACTGTCTCGCGTACCCAGTCTGTCAGACGAGGTGGCTCCCTCCCCCGTCTTTGGATAGACTCTTCTCTGTCTAGCTATCAGAAGCAGCTCCACACGCCCTCGTCCGCCCTGCCATCTGCAAACGTTGTCTTGAGCGGTGAGACCTCTACCACCTTGACGGATTCTTCAACTACTTTCAGTGTGGAGACCTTCCACGTTCTCACACTCTACGACTATGATGCCGCGGATACCGATCAGCTGTCGTTCAAGAAGAATGAAATGCTTGAGATAATCAAGCGCGAAGATTCGGTAAGCATCTAGCGTGCCGAGGCGTACTTGCGCATACATCGCTCATGCGAGACCCCTCTAGGGCTGGTGGGCTGCTCTACGCCCAGGCGATGACCGAGTGGGATGGATACCCCAAGCCTTCGTGGAGCCCATCTCAGAAAGAGTCGTTCAGCAACTCAGCATCAAAGACGATGCCAGGATTGTATCACCATCCTCCGGTCTCTCCTCCAAGAGTGGCTCCTTACTCAGTATACCTGAGAGCGAAGGCTTGGGATTGCAATGGGTGCCCTTGAAGGAGGGAGACCAGGTTCGTCGCTCAGCATTGCTGTCATTCCACCGGGAGGTGAGGGGTGGCTGTTGTACTAACTCTCGCACTCTAGGCACCATTTCGGTTATTCGCCGGGTCCGACGGCAAAGGTGCCCCCACCTTGTATAGCCCACTTGTTCCACCACATGAGGGCGTGGACGATGCACGCTCCGAGCCCGATGTCGAGGGCTCATCAGCATCGTGCGGTGAGGTTGCGGGTGCCCAGCGGTCGATGGGCGTCCCCGCACTCGCGGATGCTCCCGAGGCTCCTGACGAACCGCCCCCAGTACCCTCCAAGGACGGGCTTCAACTCATGATGAGCCTCAATCTCAAGTCGACCCAGCCCTTACAAATTCAACGTCACTCCACGCCGTTGCGCGTGTCCCCCACACTCGTCGAGGGCTCTGATCACGCGCGAAGCTATTCCGACCCCGTCAGTCCGGTCGTGCACCGGCATCTGCGCCGACGCCCCGTCCTCATCGACGACCGGCCGTCGCTCAATCGGCTCACAACGTTGTTCGAGTATGGCAACGTGGCAGATGTGGACATCATTGTGAACAGCCCAGTTTCGAGCAGTCCGTTGACGGGTCTCCCATTCCTGGCTAGCCCAGTTTCGAGTAATCCGTTGATGGGCATCCCGTTCTTGACTACCCCGGGTTCCACGGACTTGCCGGAGACGTCGACAGTGGGTAAACGGTCGTGCACGCCGAAACAGAGTCTCCCGAAGAGCCCACTAGTTCCGCGGCCCATTCCGACGCCTGTGTGCCAGGAGAGTCTGGAATCGGAGTCGCGACAGAGCCCAGTGCAGGTCTCACCCGTCGAAGACGACAGCGAACTACTGATCGCGGAAGATGGCAGCGTCGTTGCTGGTACGCTGCCTGCGCTCATAGAACGTCTGACACTCGACACTCATGGTGAGTTGACCTATCAAACCGAGTAACATATATTGACCATGTGTAGATCCAGTGCAAATGCGCAACTTCCAGCGCGCCTTCTTCTTGACGTACAACTCGTTCGCAACTGCGGACGAGCTGTTCACGCTGCTCGAGGACCTCTTCCACATGGAGCATCCACCGGCAGAGACGAGTCAGGAAAACCTCGACCTTGCTCTGTGGCGCGAGGAGAAGCTCGAGCCAATGCAGCGACGCGTCCTGTTCATCATGAAGATGTGGTTTGAGGAATACGGCATGCTTCGCGACGAGCCACATGTCGTTGGACGATTACACGAGTTCCTGTCGACCCTCACCTCGCCGTTCATTGCGATGGCCCGGGTCATGTCCGATTCATTGCAGCGACATGTGAGGTCATTTCAATTATTTTTGCATGATCTGTTCTCATCGTTTCATAAAGCTGAACATCAAGTCATCGCCACCCCCACCCACGCCCGTAACAGGGAGGCGAAAAGTCAAGCGGAAGGCATCCAAGAACGACTTTGCGCGACTGGAACCGATGGCGGTCGCTCGCCAGCTGTGTCTCCATGAACACCGGCTGTACGCGAAGCTCGAGCCGCGGGAGTGCATGCACTGGATGGCTCCCAACTCGGCGGGCGGCATTCTTAACCTAGCCGCGTTCTGCATGGCGCGTGCACGGCTCACCGGGTGGGTGCGCGCGAGCCTGCTCGGCGTCGACGGGCTCAGCCGCAGGGCGGAAATACTCGAGTTCTGGATCCGTGTGGCAGAGGTGAGGGCGTGATTGGCCGTATATCCGGTTGAGCACCCTGATGCTGATATCGCCGTGTTGCGCTAGGGCTGCAAGGAGCTTTGCAACTTCTCGTCATTGAGCGCGATCAAGGCTGGACTGTCGGACCCTGCTATCGCGCGATCGCCGTTTCTGTGGGCACACCTTCCCCTCGGGAGGCACCGGGAGGCGATGGCGCTGCTGAGCGAGCACTCCGGGCACCAGCTACCGTACTGTGCCCAGCAAGAGTCTGTTGACGGGCCGTGCGTCCCGTACATCGAACCCTACCTCGCGCTGGTCGCGTACGTCTGCGAGACCTTCCCAGACACAGTGCCCTCGCCGCAGACGGGCCAGCCCCTGATCCACTTCGCGAAGCGCGAGAAGTGGTACGGCGCGGTGCAGGAGATGCTGCGTCACCAGACGCACGCGTACGACTTCCCAGAGGACTCGCAGACCGCGGAGCTTGTAGAGTCGAACGTGACGAGCATCGCGCAGGACCAGAACTTCGTCGCGCTGCCACACCAGACTGAGGTCGACATCACGAACATGAAGAAGGTGCTCGAGTCGCTGCCCTAGCACTTGCTCAGTTGGTGATGGGAGAAGCTTAACTTATTCTGTTAACGTGGTGACTATGTCTCTGACCTGAAGGATTGCGATCGCACTCAATACCCTCCCTTTCCCCATGTACCCATCACGGACATCTTTTAGTCATAGATCTCTTGCAGCATATTCTCCCGTTGTTTGTCTTGTTTGAGCTTTTGTAGACACCTACAATGTTGTGCATCACTGTCAATTGCAACCCAATGTGTTGTCCAGAAGATAAAGAAGGGCCACAACAAGCGTAGGTAGGTCCATGAAATACTGGGAAGACGGCTGTGTGAACCTATAGTACAGAAAATAGTAGAACAATGTGAAACGAACTCTAGCAGAGCGATGGCATGGGTGAAACGACAGCTTAGCAGTTGCAGGCTTCGCTCTGGCCGGGGGCGGCATTGGCTTGCTTGTTCAAATCGACACCCGTTCTGCCCGAAGGACCCGCCCGGCCATTCATTCTTGCGGACGCAGGTGCGTTCTGCGGGAGCTTCTTGGCTGTAATGATGGTAAGCCAATGGGCGTATGATTACGCGTGAACAAACTAACCAATTGCGGTGAAGATCTCGTGCACGCCCTCGCCTGTCTTCGCACTGGTCTCGCCCCACATAAGCCCCTCCTCGTCAGCATACTTTCTCGCCTCCTCCTGCGAAACCTGGCGTCGAGCAGACAAATCGGCTTTATTGCCGCAGAGAGCAATGACGATGGATGGGTCTGCCTGACGTTGGAGCTCGCGGATCCATGAGCGTGCCTTCTCCAGGGACGCGGATTGTGTGATGTCGTAGACAACCACTGCGCAGTTTGCGTTCCGGTAGTACATGGGAGCCTAGCAAAGTGCTCAGTGCCTTCCTATGTGGGACTATCGGATGGGACCACATACAAGGGACTACAGTTGTGTGTGAGCATCAGTGCACGAAAGCAGTCAAAGTACGCACCTTATACCGCTCTTGACCAGCGGTATCCCTGGATACCGGATGAGTTGCAACTTAAGTGCGCAGGTAGTATACACACCATATCTCGAATTTGACCGTTGTCTGATCCTCCAGCGTAACAGTCTGTGTCAAGAAGGCAGCTGTAGTGCAGAGAAGCTCAGCGCCGCTTCCACGTAGCAATGAGTAGGAACCGCGCACCGCCAATAGTGCTTTCCCGGTAATCGTCAAACTGATCCTTCACGAAACGCAGTACCAGACTGCCGGACGCCAGTATCAAACCGGGTAGCATGGAAGACAGAGCATATGCATTACCTTGACTTGCCGACTGCGGACTCCCCTGCAGTGAAACGTATATTCATGAACGAGGCTTAGGAAGGCGAAGAAGCAGATGCATACCGAGCAGGACGAGCTTGAACTGTAATTGCTTTGACATGGCGAGGAGAAGTGGTATGCGGGCGTAGAGACTGGAGCGATATGGCCGCGGGGCGCAGCGTCAGAGCGCGGTGCAGTGCACCTCGAGGCTCCTCCTAAAAGGGGAAAGTGTCCCACGGTCCCCGGGCGAGCCGGCCACTTTTCGCCTGTTTTTGCTATCGTCCGCTCTCTTATTCCGACCGTCACTGTCTCGCGGACGTGCCTACTGCTGTCCCTCCTCCATCTCTTGCTCTGTGTCTATAGTGAACGCCCCTGCATTGCGTCCACCCAGCCCGGCAAGTCCAAGAGCGTGCCTGTCATTTGAGCTTCAACGTAGCTTGAAGAGGTTCATCGCTGAGATTGCCGTCCATTCGTCCCCCTCAACAGCAAGGCGTGAAGATGAATCGCTACAACCCGTATCAAAATCCCTACGAGAGTCCCCAGCCGCGAAGAGGCGGCGGCCCCCCCAATGGTTTTGGGCCTGACAGATCGCACCGCTTCGATTCGGGTGGCCCGCCTCGTGGAAGAGGATTTGGTCGTGGTCGGGGCCGGGGTGGCGGTCATGGCAGTCAATACAACGGCAGCGGCGATCATGATGGCGGTTATGCCCAGTACGATCAAGGGTCTTCGCAAGGGGACATGGGTGGCTTCAACAGCAGTTACGAGTCTGCGCCCGGCCAAGATTCTTTTTATCAGAACGGCAACTACAATGCGAGCGGACCTGGACAGTACAATCAGGATTATGGCGGTTACGAAGGTGCGCTCATAAGTCACGTTGAGAATGATTTAGTACTCCGGCCTGAGGCCGGTGCGAGCACTCCAGAGATTAGTTTGAGTCGGCCTGCCTTCATACCTCGCAGTTTGCATGCTGCGATGATGTTAGTCATGGCGTGAGCTCAGTTCACGAATTATCCTCAGCTCAAATCATTCAAGGCTTCGGTCAATTGTACGCGTATCTCTTCGTATGACTGCTTGCACATGCGTCATGGCACATGAGCTGAGGTTCTGTGGTGTTCTCGTTGCCCGCCTCATGTCTTCGAGGAAGTCAGCCCTGCGCGAAGCCTTCTTCATATTCGTACTTCGCTCGGCACTCTGCCATAGTATGTTGGACAGTGTTCTTACACCCGATGGGTTTTGCCTTAGATGAATCAGGTGGTTATGAGCAGGGTGGAGGTTCTGGAGGCCGCACCCAAAAGCGTTTCCAGCGTCCTCCCAGAGAGGAAAAGGATAACTCAATAATTGAGGATCGCATACAGCGAGAACGCCCGTGTCGCACCCTCTTCATTCGTAACATTAAGGCAAGTTGCATGTTTCCGAGCTTCAACGCTGCATTGTTGGCGTTTATTCTTTTCTTGCTAACTTGATGCCCGCCTACATACACAGTACGAGACCAGCAGTGACTATGTTCGCGGCTTGTTTGAGGAGCATGGCGAGATCAAGACGTTTTTCGACTTGATCGCAAATCGTGGGATGGTGTTCGTCACTTACGTGAGTCGATCATTGTGAATACTTATCAAACGTGTGCCGATGACTTTTGTTGTCCTCAGTTTGATCTCCGTGCCGCAGAGCGCGCGCGAGAAAAGCTTCAAGGCTCGGAGATAAGTGGACGGCCCGTAAGTCGATTAGTGCGCCATGAGTTTTGCGCCGTTTCTGAGCATCGTGCACAGATCGATGTTCACTATTCCTTACCCCGCGATGACGGGGGAAGGGGAGCAGAGAAGGACAAGCAACAAGTGAGCTTCGCTTGTATGCCCTCGATATATATTGTCCTCATTATTGTGTGCCACAGCAATTGCAGGGCACCCTCATAGTCACCCTGAGAAACTCAGCCACTGGACAGTTAATTGATGACAATGAAGTCCGCCGGAAATTCCAACAATTCGGAGATGTTAAATCTGTCCGGGCTGTGGGCGACCGTCATGAGTGCGTGAGATGTTACACAGTAATATGTGTTATTGTTGACACTGTGCTAGCCAACGCTTCGTTGAGTTCTATGACACTAGGGTAGGCCCAACCACTGGGATTCCAAACAGGAAACTCACCGTAGTTGTTTAGGCATGTGAAGAAGCCCACGATCGCTTGCGCCACCAAGGTTTGCAGGACGGCGTAATGGAGATCGTTTTTGCAGCTCAGGAGGAAGACCCACGCGGAGCTTCGCCAAGGTGAGCGTCGACCGTAAACGAACAAGAGGAATGTGTCATAACGAAAATCAGACGGGATGATAGGGGAGGAGGATTTGACCGTGGACGCGAATGGGATGCTCCTCCAGTACGTGGGCGCCGTGGTGGCCGTGGTGGCGGCCGTGGTGGCAGGGGCCGCGGAGGCTACGGAGGGGAGGACGACTGGGAACGTCGTGATGAATGGGGTAGGGATCGCGACCCCAGGGAACGCCTTGACGAAGACTTTTCTAGTGGCGGTCGTGGTCGTGGTCGTGGTCGTGGCAGGGGACGCGGAGACGGAGGGTATGGTAATAGGTTCGATGCCAGAGGCCCCGGTGCGTACGGTGGTCCTGGACCGTCTTCACCGCCGGGGCCCCCAGGACCTCATGGCCCCTCTGGCTATGGTGGCGGACCGCCCGCACCGTATACGCATGCTCCTCCTCCTGCACCGGTGAGTACATCGTTTCGTTGACATGTTTGCGGGGCTGAGTACATCTTTAGCCTGTCGATGAGCGGCTCGAACAAGCCAAGAAGGTGCAACAGGTAAGTGAAAGCATATCCCTTGTTCACTCCTTCGATGCATCCTTACGTCTCTGCTGTAGCTACTCGCAGCATTGAAGCAGCCTGGCGGCGGCTCTGGAACTGCCACAGCGGCACCCCCGCCACCAGGGATGTCCTCGATGCCACCGCAGGCACCGCCCGGAGCTACACATTACTACGGGGGACCTCCCATGCCTCCCTTCCCTCCGAATGCCGCACCGCCTGTCCAAGCGACCAACAACGCCTATGGCATGCCGCCGCAGAATTCCAACCCGCAACCTCAGGCTTCATTGGCTGGCCTGGCACCTAATCTGCTAGCGCTTTTGCAACAGCAGGCCGCCCAACAACGTCCTCAACAGCAGCAGCAACCCCCTCCAATGCCCTACGGTATGCCGCCGCCTCAACAGATGATGCCTCCGAACCCCGCTGCTTCGAGTATGGGTCAAATGCCGCCAAGCTCCCAACCGAGTTACCAGCAGCTCATGGCATACCTGGTTAGCACCTCGAAACGTTTTGCACACGCACACTGACACTGCTATGTAGCAGGGGCACAAGCCTGGGCAGTAAATGATTCAGCTGACGGCTGAAGTCACTGCGCGAACCCTTTGAACCTATCTTATTCAGTTCACATCTTATTCAGTTCACATCGCTGTCCATAGTCGTCTTCGCCGCCTCTGAGTGTATAGCTCACCCGGACCGTCACGAATTTGCGGACGTATGAAGTTGCTGTAGCTGTCATGAATGTTGCTCTGATACCAATTGTACCGGTACGGTACCAGATAGCTGGCTGCGATGTAGTGTAGGGTGTGGTGGGGGTTGGTGTATGTTGCCAGCGCGTGCGTAGGAGTGGCTGGGGGCTCATGCACGTCCACCACGGGACGCGCCTGTGGCGTGTCGCTCTGCACCCATCCGTCATGCTCAACCTATCCAATCTCCGCAACCTCCTCTCGCAAGTGCTCGCTCTGCCAGAGCTACACACTGTCGCTCTCTTCACACCAGAGGGGCAGCTTGTCTCCTTCGTAGCAGACCCCTGCAGGCCCAAGGACAATGTGCGCGTCATTGTTGGTCTGGGCGGAGAAGTATGGAAGGAGACGAAGCAGCAGGGCGTAGGGATGGTCGATAGCGAAGTAAGTTTCTACGTCTGATTACCTCATCATCGTTCATATCAGCTTGACACTAGTTGGGTCGCGTTGTTGTGCTGCCCGTCGACGAAGTGCCGGGTGACTCGGCCGAGGATGGCGCGAGTGACACAGATCCCGTCATGCTCCTTGCATTGAACTCCACTGCCAACGTGGCTTGGGAAGAACTAGAGTTCAAGGCGAGCCATCACTTCTCTTCTGAGTAGACATTATTGACGTATATTGCGCAGGCTCGAGAGTTGGCAAAGCACCTGCGGAAGCCAGTTTCGGAGCTGCGAGGACGTCTCGCTGCTGCACCGGTTCTACACGTCAGCCCACGCCCTGAGCGCACAGCGCGGTGACAGTGAGCCCTGTACAGGCTATGGTTGTTCTGTATTCAAGATGAACAGTGCCACTATCGGGGGTTCGCCTTCTAACACCATTGTAACACCCAGGGGAGAACGACGTGTCCGAGAACGCGGCATAGCCAATGCGAGTCATCGCATTGCCACACACACTTACTCCGCATTGCTACAAGGATGGGGATCTTGTATTATTAGCATGTTGACAATAATGCAAGGGTCGATGGAAGAGGGTAGTATTTTCAATGTGCATGTACACCACTCATGTTGGAAATCCGCTCATGTATGAAAATGGAAACATGAAACGTTGTGTCGTTGGTGAACCGTTTATGTTGGGACGATGGATGTGCCTGGATTGGCGTACGAATTCGGATACTAACGTCGGTTACAATTTCGGACGGGCTGCGTCACAGCGCCCGACGGCTTCGGGACGCTTAGCTGGCTGTCTTCGTCTTCTGAACCCATCCCTCTCCGCCACCAACTCCTCCCAGCCTCAACGCGCTGCTATACAGCGTCCTGCTGGTCATGCGACGCTGGTCTGCGCCAAAAGTCTGTTTATCTGGTCCCAGTCGAACACGCGCGGTCACGCGGGCTTGCCGAAAATACAGTGTTCATGCTCAGCAGCAGAGAACACTTCCCGACCAACACAGCGAGCATACAACACCCGTACAACCTCCTCCTAATGTACGCCACGACCTCAGCCGCCCAGACCCTTACCAGCTACTAGGCCCGCAACTACACCATCTCCGGGAGACGCTGCTCAATCTTTTGGGTTCTACACACCCCGGCCTCTCCGAGATCGCGAAGTACTATTTCTTGCATCCGTCGAAGCAACTAAGGCCATTGCTGGTGCTGTTGTTCTCGCAGGCGACAAACGGACTTGGAGGCGGATGGCAGCTCAAGCAGTGGGCAGCAGAGTGCGAGGGCGCGGGCGGGCGCACGGAAGAGTTGGACAGACCACTCACGCGAGCGGACGTGTTGAACGACTTCAATCCTAACATGCCGGACCAGACTGCCTCATTCGAGACCGCGTTCTCCCTCAGGTCACCGCGACCGCCCCGTCAACCACCCCTCCCACCTCCGCAAGTGACGAGCAACGATGTACCGACGCTCTCATCCCCTCTCTCCCTACTCCCCACACAGATGCGTCTTGCACAAATCGTGGAGATGATCCATGTCGCATCTCTGCTCCATGACGACGTCATCGACAAGTCGCCGTTACGCAGGGGTGTGCCCTCGGCCCCGGCAGCGTTTGGGAACAAGCTTTCCGTCCTTGCAGGCGATTTTCTCCTCGGGCGCACGAGTGCAGCGCTGTCGCGTCTGGGGGATAACGAAGTTGTTGAGCTCATTGCAAGTGTGATTGCCAACCTGGTAGAGGGCGAGATCCTGCAGCTCAAGTCCGTGTATGGCGAGGAGCTCGGCCTCAAGGGTGCACCGAGCGCAAGCCACGACTACTTCAGCCTCTATCTCCAGAAGACGTACATGAAGACTGCGAGCCTGATGGCTAAGGGCGTTCGCGCTGCAACCGTACTTGGCGGGTGCAGAGAGGGCGAGATGTGGAAGGAGGTCGCGTATGCGTACGGGCGCAATCTTGGCATTGCCTTCCAGGTAATTTATAACTAGTCAAGTTCATACATTACTCACTCACCTATGCCCCTCCAGCTTGTGGACGACATTCTTGACTACGAATCCGGGGAGGCTGCATTGGGCAAACCTGGAGGGGCTGACTTGCAGCTTGGTCTCGCCACAGGACCCGCTCTGTTTGCTTGGGAGGAACACCCCGAGATGGGTCCGCTCATCAAGCGGAAGTTCGGCCAAGACGGCGACGTTGAACTTGTAAGTCCATTGAACGTTTGAGCTTAAATGCTCGATAAACATGACACTACCACCACAGGCCCGGGACCTTGTACGGCGATCCTCAGGTGTTGCGCGCACCCGCGATCTAGCCCGTACCCACGCAGAGAAGGCACGGGAAGTGCTTGTTATGTTGCCCGACAGCGATGCGAAGAGCGCGTTGGAGGTCTTGACGGAGCGGGTGGTGAAACGTACGTGGTAGAGGGAGAGACGCGCCAGGGAACGATATACCGTACACGGACATCTTCTGTTAAGGCCGTTCGGCAACTCTTCTTCCACCTCCCTAGTACTTTTACATTGTCTGGTTGGCCTACCGTTGGTAATGTGACCGTTCGTTGAGTCGCAAGTGTGACAGCATCGGGGTGTCTGGGGGTTGATCCGGTGCTTCAGCTGCCCCACCCACGAACTCTCTTCTCTTCTGTTCGTCCACGTCGCTCGCACGACCTCCAGTTGTGCAAGTCCATCTTGACCGTTTCCTCAGGACTCAGCAACCTCTCTGTGCAAAGCACTAATTGGATAGCATTCAGCATGACTCGGACTCACGCCCAGAACGAAGTACCCGCTCCTCGCAGGCGGTCAAAGGAAACCTCTCAAGCTATAGTAGGCGATAAATGCCTCGGCCGCCCTGCATCGACCGGTACGCGGAAGCGTGTCAACATCGACAGTCTAGCGTCGCGTCTGGGACCAGAAGTCGTGGGGGAACTCGAGGCGTTGGTCATACCAGGTAGCAGGGAGATGCCGTCGTTCACGGCGCGTCAAGCAATTCAGAAGCGGTACAACGTGAACAGGCGACACATCTACGACTGGTACCACACGAAGGGGCTTCGAGTGACCAAGGAAGACGCACGCCTGGCGGCTGCGTCCACGCCCGTGCGCCCACAGGTGATGTTGAACGCGTGGTTCTGACGCGTTTCCTGAACTGATAGACAGCAGAGGGAACTGCGACAGCGCGTCGCCGTTGCATCCACGCCGGAAATGACCTTCGACGCTAGCGAGGATGGCGATAGTAGCTTCTCTAGCCCAAACCTTCTCATGACACCTGCACATAACGGCACTGGGCCTTTCGACAACGATAGCGCGTACTCGGCCTTCGGCGCAGTCAAGGAAATGCCCCCGAATAACTGGTACTACTACTATGGGCCTACTGTCTCTGGTCGGCCTGACTTTCAGACATCCGCAAGCACGACGCCCATCATTCCCGCTAACGTGAAGACCCATGGTCATGGTGGTTCTGACGGCTTTCATCCTGGTCATAACATCAACGGCTCTGAAGGGCGCAACCCCACGGATGGACAAGAGGAGAACGCAGAACCTGGTCTGCCCCCGGACCTCTCTGGTTTGTTGTCAGGCTCGGAAAGGCAAGCACTCTATGACAGTCTGTCTGGTATCCTAGGACCCCCCAATGGTTTCGAAGAGTCGGTCGGCACGTACAAGGCATATATGCAGCGCCAAAGCCAGATATACTACGAAAGCCTCTTGCCCAGTCCTGTCCCGTTCTCGTACCCTGCGAACAAAATCCCAATGGCTTCCCCGTCTGCGTCTACACTCCGTGCTGCTCAAGCTGGAAATGATTTCGCTCCACAT
Organism: Fomitopsis betulina; assembly: GCA_022606075.1. NCBI lineage: Eukaryota > Fungi > Basidiomycota > Agaricomycetes > Polyporales > Fomitopsidaceae > Fomitopsis > Fomitopsis betulina. The sequence continues at coordinate 33,309 of JABYQK010000123.1, forward strand.
TCTCAGCAGAATATGCCTGGCCCTGTGCTTGTTACGTCATACGGTGTGTACCCTCCTGGACCGCCGACCGCCCATGGAGCCTCGCAGATTAGCCAAGACAACAAAAACAAGTCGAGTGGTGGAACCACCCCTGCTCGTCCGAACGCTGTGCCCCTAGTCCATCCTGGCACGCCTACTAGCAATATCGATACATCTAGGTTCGGGACCCCTCACGGTTTTGCGCACCCACTCGAGCTTGGCGACATCCTGGAGAGCCCCCTTCTGCGCTCGCGCAACCCGAGTGCGGTCGGACACTCGCTATATGCGGTCAACCCTGTTCAAGTCAACCACCCGTGGTACCCTGCGCATGCCTACCCCGACGCACTGGGCTATCCTAGGATGAACCCTGCCTACCGCTCCACGGCGCTCACGCGTGTCCCGACCTGGCAGCCGCCGTACATGCCTCCGCCTCCAAATGCTTCTGCTCAGGGTGCGCAATGGCAGCAAGGCAGCTTCACGGCGATGCTGCAAGACGCTTTGCCTGCGTCTTCCGCTGCTGAATCTGCGGCACCCCTGGGAAATAGCCAAGAGTTCAACAAGAGCTTGAGCAAGCATTCGCAGACGGGTGGTCAGGTCAAGACCGAGTCTCCGAAGGCCTGAAACCCCGCAACGCATGGAGACATAACGGCCTTCATATCATGGATACTTCTATCAATGTTTCTTTCTGTCTACTGCGGCTATGTGTTTATCCATCAGCCAGTCACTCGTTTTTCCGTTGCGCTGGAATATGCTACTGTTCAATATCCTAATTCTCGTCTCATTGCATTGTGGTGTCGTCTCATTTGAATAACTTCCATTGTAATTGGGCCTCGGGCCTCTGTATCGGTCACGAACATTGTCGGATGTCGTAAAGCTTGTACATGTACCAAAGAATGGTACGGTGTGTCAACATTGTCGAGCGCTGAGCCCGGGTTCGCGGCGGATACATGTTCCATGCATATGCCGCATGCGACCTTGTACAACATATGTTGTGATGGTCGCACCAACAAAAGATCCGCGTACTCTTCTGTCTGCTATCTTCGTCGGGATACGCTCTTTCTCCTCGCACTACATAGGCAGCAACCGTTTACACAAAATCATGTCGGATGAGTCGCCATATATATGCGCGGTAGACTCGGTTCGCGACAATGTCTTCTCCCATCCTAGTATGCGACTCGGACGTCGGCTCTTAGTCGAATGGTGACCCCCAGACTCTGACTTGACTCGGAGCGGAATCATAAAGATGTTGTATGGTAGCAATCGCACTGGGACTTTCGCTCTCGTCGTCGGTGAGCTTTATTTTGCAAATTGCTGTATGCAGTACGAATGATGCAAACATGGTACGTTATAGTAGACGACAGCAGTGCTCGGCACAATCAGGCTGACTGGTGCTAGTTTATCGCCTCCTGGCTAGGGATATCTCCCCATTGGCAAGTCCAACGCACTGCAGTGACAATATATGCCAGTGCGTCAAGTCTATAAGGACGCATCCGCCGAGGCATGCATTTTCTGAAGATCATGTTCCGTTGACAAACCTCCTCTGTATCATTTACGGTCGGCATCGTTAGAAGTTGCTGCTGGTACCTCAAAGCCTCACTGATTGGTCTCTTCGCGGTTCCAAGCCAATCGCTACGAGAGCAAGGACCCTGCCAGTGCAATCTTTGACCTGGCGGCGGCCTATACATTGTCTAGAGGGTTGACGGCAACCACCACTCCCTGATCTACAGCCTGCTGCATGTTCGTGCCAACAGCTATACGCCCGACTATACTTTGGTTGACCGGCGCGGCGGAAACGCCGATGGCCCCGGGCAGGCTGCCAGTGGTCGATACACCGACACTTGATTACTGCCAGGATGGACAAGTGAGTGCTATGACACTGCCCACCGTAGGTCCGTTCTAACATTCATCGTTCTGACTATATATTTTTGTTGTCGACACCCATTAATATGTCCGTGAATTGAACTTGTCTCCCCCCCATCACCGGGCAGGTCCGGGTGGGAGGGGGTTTCATCAATTAATTTCTCCCTTTACAATGCGCCGGTCTCCCTCATACTTACGTCCGCCATTACAAGACCAATACGTCAACATGGCATTCCACCTAGACATCAGTGGCGGCCGCACCACATATATCGCTGCGAACATCTGCCTAAAGGACTCCCTGGCGAAGCACTGCCGTCTTGCTGAGCGGTGGGGATAATCGATTGTCGAATATTGTTCATGTTCGGGGATACTCGCTCGCTATGCATTTGCATTTACATCATGGAAGACTATGGCAGGGCTAAATCGTCCTTTGCAGAAGTTCTATCGCTTTACTCTCGCCTGTTCGCGAGCGGTTCTATGGGGAGGCATAGAAAGTGCACAGCTGGACGAAAGGGTGAGTGTGAGAGTGCTAAGAGGCACGCTGACTCAGTGGAAGAAGGTTCCGTACCTCTGGATGCGTTCCTCTGAAGTAACCGTTATTGCGGGAGCAATGATGTCCGTGGCCGTATGTGTCTAGTTTCGTGGCAGCAGTTGCTCACGAGTTACTCTCGGAAGTAAGAGTACTCGGGTGAAAGGTCGTTCCGGCCTGTCCTTCCAGTCGAAGTTGAACGAACGGGACATTGCGATTCCGCCGTGAGTATACGCATATTTCACAGAATGCGATCGTCGGACCTTCGAGATGCCCTCAATTTGTCTGCGAGGTCTTCGTAGCGGTATCCCCAGCCGTATTGAAAGCATAGGTTGTAAATTTCGTAAGAGCTCCTTTTTATGGCGGTCTGAGTCAGTGTAGAGTCCCTGCCATGACGGATGTTACGGAAGTCGGACTCAACCCCGCGTATGGCAATAGTCAGGGTCACGCCGGCAAAGTTCCATTTCGTCGTGTGTCCCGGTGTTCCACAGCTTCTGAGTATCATGGAGTCTCCACTCGCACGCCGTGTCTCCGTACAGCTCTGGTCTGCAGCCAGGAAGAGTCGGGTCCAAATACCGCTGCCTGCAACTTCTGAACTGTTTATGGCCCAGTGGTCACATCCGAAAGTTTCCGTATGTTCAACAACCGTCAGCGGCGCCGTGCGTACGACGCAGGGCCCCAGAGCTTACCCTTTCTTGGATCCCACTAACGGCGCTCGCATGATCGCCTCTAAGCCGGTTCGTACGCGCGGAGAGAACCAGAGAGGCGAACGGATCAGACTCAGAGTGACAATGGCACTCAAAGTATATGGAATTCGGAGCTCTGTCAAACAGCGTACCCACCATGGCCTGTGACCTGCCAAACGCCTAGATTTGCAAACGGGGGAACAACGTGCCCACCAGCTATCCAATGTCTTGTATGCCAGTGGCCCGTACATGTGGTATTGTGGTATTAAAATTGTCTTTCAACAACGCGCCGCAAGACGACACAGTGAGCGGCCATTTCAAGCCGACGTGACTCCGGGAGCTTACCTGAAACAACATCATGATGGGTGGCTTGACTGACACTGACAAAACGGCGCTACGCACTTCAAGATCATGGATGGGGTAGTAGAAAAGCATTCCCAACGGAGGACCGAGCATACTATGTGATCCGCGGCGCCTCCCGCATGCTTCGGTGCGTGCTATTGAATGGGTGGGCCAGGCCACCTTGGACTACGCCGGCGGCCCATGATCATGATCGTGGTATCGAGATATGGGCATTGGCGATGTTGCGATGGCTCGAGGACTCGAGGACGGGAGGTAGATAGGCCCGGGCGGCAAGAAGGATCGTGTTGAATAGAGGTGCCCACGGTAAGGTCACTCGATGGCTTGTTCGAGCATTGAGGCGACCAAGCCCAAAGTTGCAATCAGTGTCGTGCGGCGGGAAGCAGAATCGCTGAGGTATGGATTGAGTCAGATCGCCCGTACGTGATCAGGAGCTAGCGCTGGTTTAAGATGGAGTTATATCTCCAAGGCATCGTGTCAACTCGACTCGACAGCGCATGGGAACGAATGGTCAGAAGGTTTAGTACCTGACTCGCTCGAGGAAGAGTTAGGCATGGACGCGAGGCTCGGAGGCGTAAAGTCACAAGCGTACCGATCCTCAACATAAGACCCAAGATCCTGAGACAGCAGCATGTGGTGAGCGTCCAGTGTTCGTCCACCGTTCTGTTCGAGCGCTGGTGTACTGGTTTCCTCGGCACGATAAACACCATATCTATCCGGCATGCTACCGGATGGGATTCCGGACCACAAGATGGTTTCAGCAGCGATGAGATAACGGAAATGACTGCCTTCTCTCCGACATCTTCAGCATGCGCGGTAGAATTGTAGTCGTGTGCGCAACTATCAAGGAAATCATTAGATGTTACAGCACAACTGGACGCTTACTTGTTAGTTAATAGTCTAAGGGGACTCACTACGGTACGCTCTAGGGTACTTATCAAGGTTCGAGGGAGTCGGGTCCTTGTTATTCTAAGCAGTTATGCAGGGTGTGTTGAATGCTTCAGTATACAATCGTGTAGCCCTAGCCTGTTCAATTCATCTATCGAGGTTGCACACACAGCATAGACGTCACCGAACCTTAGGCAACGACATCTATGCGAGGTTTGTCCGGTGGCTTTTGAGCGCACACTCTCCTTGCCACCAAGCAGGAATTGTGGGTCACTTCGCGTGGGACGAGTCTCGAGGGATGATAAGGCCAGCCATACAGGTGGTACTCGTATGTATTGTCCAAGTTGAGGCGAAACTGGCAGACCGCCGTTCATAATGTGGATGTTAGAAGCACAGGGCCTAGGGCTAGTGTCCGTTAGCTTGTTGTCTCCACCTTCGGCTGTCCGATAGGCTGCAAATTGCGGACTTCGCTTCAGCCTTAACCACAGAGCGAGGTCGACACCGCTCTATTATACAGCCTGTTGCATGTGGTAGTCAGAGATGCGTTTCAGTGGGTTCCATCCCAGAGAGCAGGCTGACGCACGTGCATTAGATGATTAGACCGCGGTAGAAGTAGAATGAATGGCGATGAGCTCACCCATGATGCACTCGGGAGCGTTGAGCGTCGTCGAAGACGCTGATAATCCACATCATGTCCCCGTCGCGAGCATTGATTCCGAATGACAGGTCTATATAGAAGATGCATGGTGTATGGCTGGGGTCTCTGCTCAGACCAAGCACGCAGATCACGGCTCACGTCGGTATTGCGTAGGGTATGGACTATGGTCCATCGATGAGCGGTGCACATCAAGTTGGGCCCTATTGAAGCCAGCCAAATGGTCAAGGTATCATGTATCAATATACTGTTTCGTGGACATGCGCTGCGAGATTGAGGTGGATTGTACCTAGCAATATGACCTCCTCCCCCATGACTGCCAAATACAGTACTTTCGGTCGGGGCGAATGGTTGAGATAGAGCCCTGCACCGTCACGGCGCATCAGGGCGGGTATCCGATTGATCAGCGACATCACAAGACTTTTAATGATCGGACAATGCATATAAGTATGACGCACGCGGTGCGGATTATCGGGATGAACATCTCACATCCGTCTGGGCATTGAGCTCATCTCTTCAATCATGATCAGCGGCACACCGCCAGAACAGTTGGAGAAGTTGACTCCCAGGGAGCTCGGCGGTATACACCATACAGCCGTCCTCGGAGAACACTGTTCGACAACCTTATCGCCCTTTACTCGGAGTACATCTTGAGTACGTTGCAACAGCGGACTGACATATCCCTGCGCGGAAGATAAGACCTGACATAGATGAGTGGGCAGCGCTGACTTACGAAGTACATCATGGCAACCGTCCGCAATAACCGCCACGGAGCAACAGCGCCGGTTGCTGCATGACATCTTCACGGCAGACCGCAGGCTCACAGCATACTGCGGCTGCGTCATCTCGGAGTCCGTGTCCAGCGGATGATAGTCGCAAGTTCATCAGGCTAGAGACGACCATGCATCACTCGCCGTATGTGGCAACAAGCCCCCAACAACAGGCCTTAGTACGCCTTGCGGTCTACGCCTTGCACCTCGGCGCACCGCAGAGTGCAGCGTGTCGGCTAAGCTCGCTGTACCCGGTGGAATCGCCGCCTCATGTCGGCGGCTGTGGATCAGCTTCGAGAACGGCGCGCATCGCTGGCTGTCGCTGGACGGGAGTGCACTCACGGATGGGGTTACCGCGCACAACCACGCTCGCGCCGGGACAGGGCCACTGTCATCCGTTTCCACATGGAGTGGGCCGTGTACACGTTCTACACGTGTCTGTGTACCGATCGTAGAGGAGGACAAAGATAGTAGGTACCAGTGTCGAGTAGCTGCGAATCATAGAGCCTGGGTCGTGCCGGCATAGGTTGTTCAGAAGGTTAGGCGGCAACTGTACGGTACAAGACATCGAGCCGCATATGCGCACCCTGTTCCCGGATCTCGAATAGCGTCTAGGACGGTTGAGATACGAGGATGCTGTGTACGTCTGAATTCTGAACGTTCGAACCTTGTCTGAGGCATCTTTCCGGTCTGCTGGGCTTGACATCTTAATGCGAACGATCCCGGGTGGCTGGAGAGTACTTCAAACCGATATACGACCGAAATGTTGCTCCCCACGCGAATTTAGGCTGGATATTTGTGAATGCGCAAGTCGAGGGTCCGATGTGATCGCCGGAAGCAGAGGGATCAGGCGACAGCAAAGAGGCCCTGCTGGTCGCGGCGTGCACGGTCAGGTCACCGAATCGGTGAGACAGCCTGGGATAGGAAGGGGAGAGCGCGAGACGCTTGTTCTGCGAAAGGACATGCGGCGCCACCAGACTGCGTAATACAAGGTCTTGGAGGGGAGAACGCTGTAAACTAATTAGACGGATGAGCCTACGTACAGTTTGGACAGCTATCAGAGAGAGATACGAACCCGGGCCCTATGTCGCTGCGAAAACCGACAAATGCGGACAAGGAGGATCGCGCACGAAGAAGGTTCGCCCGGGCTCTGAGAGGCGAAACAAGCATCAGAACGGAACAGCTACAGGTCATCATGAAAGCGGGGCCCTTGTACTACATCGGATGGCAGTGGCCCAGTGGCTGAGCCGAGTTGTCCCCCCAACGATGAGATCCTAGAGAGATCTCCTTGGGCCTTGTTGCGACTTAATAGTACTAGCGTTGGGGCGGCGGACATGAGGCAATACCCTGGGTCGATATCCATCTCACTGATAGTATCACAGCACGATCCGGAGAGCAACCATAGAACATGATCTCAGGAGTGCAGCACGCGAGCAGAAGGTAGAAGGTGTACAAGGCTAGAGAGATAATGGGGGGTCGAGGCGACACGCCGCGGGCGGGTGGGGCAGAAGTGATGCGGTGGACGATGTCACCAGACAAAACACGCTGCGGGCGGGAAGGAGGTTGGGGAGAGTTCTGCGGGGGGATGGGGAGGACAGGGAGGGCGTGCAGGGGCAGCGCCGCGTGGCGGGGTCCACCGAGAGCGGGCCATGCTGCCATATTTAGGTAATCAGTACTTATCGCCCAATTAACGGAGGAGAATTAGCCGCCTGGAAATAAGGGGATAGCCGAGTCCAGAGGTGGCGTCGCGCCCGCCACCCATATCCCTCCCGTCCGTCCAGGTCGCGACTCTCTCCACTGCCCCCTCCCCACCGTCCACCCACTCGCTTTGCCTGACACCAAGCTCCCGCTTCCAACGCGACCTTCACCCAACCCAAACCATACATGAATGTCGCGTGGACCGGAGTGCACTGCTGTTCTGCCTCATTTCTCACACAGGTACATGCAAGAGGTATATGCTTCTCCCACCTTCTCGCGCTCGGTCATACCTCAATAACACCCGTACTGACAATCCCTCTCTTCTAGCTTTCGAGCTTGCCCATTATCCTGCCTGCCATGGACCGACGCGGCCGCTCTAGGGACGTCTCGCCCATTGCGTTGGCACGCAAAGCGGACGCACAAGTGGCCCAAGCACGAACACCAGCTTTGTCCCACTCACCATGTAACTATCCACCATATCTTTCCGTACACGACGCGTCGTTGCCATATAGGCCACGCAGATGCAGCTCACCAGATAACATGGCCCCACCTACATACCCAGTGGCCTCTTCCTCCAACTTGCCACTGCCACTCATGTCACCACCTGCATCGCATCCTCCCCTCTCTGACCCCGCAGCCTCTCCCCCCTCTCGCACCAATTCTTCGAGCACTGTTGCCTCAATGTCCCCCGAATCCACTCCCCTTGGTCCATTAACTCCGCCCGACCTTGGTGACCCGCACTACAAGCCTTACCACTCACCTGTGGTCGTGATGGACTACTTTGATCGCCCTCCGTCCCCACCTCGCTCGTTGAAGGACCAAATGCAAGTCGCGTACGCGCTTGAAGACATGCATCTCGCGAAGGTCCTATATCTGAAATTGCACGGTGTCGAGGTGACAGGGGACGACGACCCCCGCATCGCCGCTGTCAAGGACGAAGATTTCTCTAGCTCATTCGTCCCATGTGGCAAGCTCGAGCTGGACGAGAGCGTGGCGCGTCGTTGTCGGGAGGAGAGGAAGAGGGAGCAGGAGAGGAGGAGGCGAATGCAGCGGGAGGCAAGGCTTCGAGCATGCGAGCGAATATGGGAAGGTAACGCTGCATGGTTGCGAGATGAGAACGCGAAAGTCGCGAGAAGGAAGGAGGAGAAGGCGATGCAAAGGAGGAGAGAGTCGAGGGAGGCTCGGGAACGCGAGCGTGAGCGTGAAAGGGATGCAAGAGAGCGCGAGCTCGAGACGCTACGCCACACTCGACAGGTGCGGTATAGCGCTCTGACGCAGCGGCCATTACTCGACTATAGCACGCTGTCCCACGAACGCTCACCACAGCATCCTTCCCGATCCCTCGAGGGCGATCCCCTGCGGTACTCCATCGTGCCATGCAACATCCCTCGCCACTCGCCTCCTTCCATTCACAGCACCTCCCCTCCCGATCACAACTCGCTGACCCTCCAACGGCTCCAGCACGAGTTCGCCCAGAGTCTCAACCGCACGGTGCGTTTCGCCGAGGTTTTGACCAGCATGCGCGGTCCACTGTTCCCGCCAGACGAATCCCACTCCCTCCGTGCCTCTGCCCGAATGAGCCAGTCACAGCGCGAGCTTCTCGACAGCTTGTTCGACTCGGACGACCACGAGGATGAGCGCGCGTCTGTGAAGGGCAAGACGAGTGCTAGGTCGAAACGGGAGAGCTTGCAAGTCGAGGCCGCTGGGCGGGCATGCGTCGCGTGTTCACTGGGCACGCGATCATCATCGTCCGTCCCTGGCAGTGGGTCGGCGATCTCCTCATCCGTCACCACCGTCACTCGCTCGAACTCCTGGTTCTCGTTCGGAAGCCGGAGTTCAGTGTCGACCGCTCTAACCACGCCTTCCTCCTCCCTGCTCTCCTTCAAATCGAACTCTCAGTCATCATCACCCATCTTTCCGTCTTCAGTCCTCCACTCTGAACCCGAGCCGATCAGGCATTCCTGCCATCGATGTCCGCTCACCTCCGTCCCCGCCGCAGAAGACCCGTTATTCCCAGTTGCCGCTACATCTCTGAACACACCTGACGAAGATGGCCACTCACACTCTCGTGGCCGCTCACGCACCCGTGGATGTAACCGGCTTCCCGCAATCCCTGAGATGCAGGCTTTGGAAGAGGGGATTGTGAAGCGAGTTGGCCGCTCGGTGTCGACGTTCATGGACATGGCGGCACAGTTCCAAAGAGCGTATGTGAAGGCAACCCTCTTCAGCGTGGGCACAGACACCTCTCGGTCCCGGTCTGGCTCCCGGTCGCCGTCGCCGTCTCCGTGGCGGACTCGCCGTGCCTCCGCGCCCCAGGCGGCCGGGCGGCCGGGCAGGCTGCGGCCGGAGGGCTACCGCGCGCTCGCGTTCGACGTTTCCGTGCTGCTTTCCGCCTCGGTGGACGACGAGCTGTTGGACACGCTGCAGCCGACGCGCACGCGCACGCTCATCCCACTTGCGCTCCGGCTTCCGGGAGCAGAGGCGCAGTGCCACGGACGCGTCTTCCCAGTGCCGGCGCAGCCTCCGCGCTCGCCGTTCCGTCTGACCCAGATACAGCCGGGTACGCCGAGCCACCCGCGCCTGCGCCCCGTTGCGAATCCTGTGTTGCTGCGGCTGCAGGCTCTGCAGAATATATGCATCCTACGGGCGTTGGCATGGGAGGGGCGGCCGCAGGAGGGGCGCATGTGTGCTGGCAAGGAGAAGCTCGTTGGCGTCGCTTGGGAAGGTATTGGTCGGAGCAGTTTGGGGTGGGAGGTGACTGCCGTTGTTTGCTAAGTCTTCTCTGCTGCTACATGGAATGGACTTGAATTTCTCTTTCTTTCTGTGCATGGAGGCGCGGGCAGCAATATTACCACTTCACCGCTCTCCCCCTTCTCTTACGTCGTATAGTTTACCCATAGGCTAATGCTAATCCATGTTGTCGTATTGAGCCCCACTGTTGTATATAGCCCGCATGCAATGTACATATCCATGTTCTTCTAGGAGAGATTATTTGCCCTTGTGAAGGCGGCACCTGGACATGTACTGATGGATATCGGTGCAAATGATTTCAGGATAACAACACATCTATAGTACATCCAGTGCTGGGCTCAACGATTAGCTTCCCCGTCTCCTCGAAGGAACCAAGGCGCTGCTCGTTCTGCGGATGTATTTGCGTCCCACATCCCTGGCGCACCACCACCTCTGCCCCGTTGGCCGAACATCCCAGGCCGCCGCCCCACCATGCCTCGCTGCCCGGGCTGCTGGAATTGTGCCTGCATATGCCCACCAGACAGCATTACGCTCCCGCCAACGCCGCCAAGTGGTGGCATCGGTTCAAATCCGCCAGGCTGCGGACGGCTACCCCCCATCGCACCTGGGCTCTCTGATCCCGATCGCTGTATGAAAGGCGAATGCCGCCTGTCGAGCGTCGCGAGCTCCCGCACCTCGTCCTCGAGCCAGCCATTTGCCTCTGCCGACACGCGATCGATCCCGAGAAGCTTCCGGAGCTCCTCATTCTCTTCGCTCAGCCGCGCGATCTCTGCCTCGCGTTCGAGGGCCCAGTCATCCCGGCCGAGCAGGCCGTCGAGCAGCTCGTCCTCGCCGGGCACGTTCTCGGATGACGTGCCTGCCTGCTGGTCGAAATGCTGGTCGGGGTGCTCCGGGTCTTCGCCGTTCAAGCTTCGGAGGAGGGCGCGGAGATTCCTGGCAAGCTGGGTGAGGGATTCGGTGACGGCGGTGTTGTTGAACATGTCCGCTTGCATGAGTGACGACTCGCGTGCCATGATTAGACTCTCGTAATGCCGTGCCAGGGTGAGCTCGTGTTGTTGCGAGGCCATCTAGTGGACGTAAGCATCAGACAGTGTGTACGCAGAGAGGGCCGGCTAACTTACAGCGTGGCCCCGGAATTTTGCCATGATTGTCTCCATGGTCTGCTCATACTCCTTCAGGAGGACACTGAGCTGCCTGTTTTCGTGCAGGAGGGAATGATTCTCGATGATTATCTGCGCATTCGTCCGCTCCAATTCCGACTCGAAGGCCTCTGCAGCAGAGCACAGCCACTCAGTTTACGTCTCGGAGCACCCAGGACGCGTAGCTCACCCTTTGAGAGGTCGACGTTGAACCGCCTCAGGAACACCCCGCTGGAAGCATGGGCAGCCTCGTCCTAGATCACTTCGCCTGCATGACGATGTGTGCATGCAACAACAAGGGGTGCACGTACCTTCAGCGTGCTTGCCTGAGTCCGAAGAGCCGTCGAGAGCTTGAGGTTGTGGGCATTCTGCTCACTGAGTTCATGAAGCAGCTGCCATGCACGGACGAGGTCGCCGTCCGTGTCGTGATACATGGTGAAGAGAGTAGCCAGCGTGGACAAGTCGAGGAGACTGCTCAAGCTGAGCAGTCAGGCTTCTGAGACGCGCAGTCTGGTCACATTGTCAGGCTTCGCTTCTCACTGGACGCGAGACTCACTGAAGATGCACTGTCTATGGCTATATTCTGCCACCGCGCTGCACCCCGTACCGTCCGGGTGTTGGCTCAGGCTGTTGCTGTGGCCGTTGTTGCGGTCGTGCGCCAAGCCGAGTGCGACGCGACAGACGAATTGATGTGCAATTGATTTGCTAACATTTTGTGCTGCTTCTAACCTGCATATTTCCCTACACCGGTCCCGGGTCCGCCACCTCATGTGTATGCGTTCAAACGAGTGTCAAGGCAGGCTATCCTCTCGCAGAATGCCATGGACGGCGTGCTATGGCTGTGGAGGCGATGCAGGACGAGTCGGTTGCGTCAGTTTCCGGAGATTTGAGTGATGGTACATAATTTGTTGTGCAAGAGATACTGTGGCGTGCGAAATGAGTCTGAGACTGATACCTGGGTGCAGTGAACGGCTACTGCTCAAGCTCTTGCGCTCATCGTCTCCTGGCTATTTTCTGCTGTACAACACACTCCCCTCATTCGTTCCTCCTCCAAGCTCTCCCGCTAATATAACGACTGCTCTTTAGGTCCCGCTGCCAGTCCTCCCTGCCGTCCTGTCCAACACTGCCAGTTACCTCACCCCATCATCCATCGTTTGACTACGTCACGTCGTCCAACGAGTTTGCGTCCAAATGGCATCCTCCCTCTCCCAGCTTTCTGCATGCGTTACACGCATCCTCTCCCTTACGGGGTTTCCAAAGGAGCTCAAGACCAAGGACATCACGGCGGTGTTCAGCGAGTGGGAGACAGTAAACGGGGGATTCAAGATTAAGTGGATTAACGATACGAGTCTCCTAATCGTTTTCAACGATGCCAACGTTGGTGAGTCATGCTTTCCCCTGATTGTTGGACTATCTGGCGCTGTGGCTCACATTCATGCTATTTACGAAGCCAAGCGTGCCTACCTGAACACTTTGGCGTACCCTCCCGCTGTTTTCAGCTCCCCCAACTCGACGCAGACGGCGGTGATCAAGCCCTACGATGGACCGGACGCGCAGGATGTGATCAGGAACGTCAACACGCGCCCCCACGCCGGCAACGGACGCAGCCACAGCGTCCGCAACTCTGTCTCGCACAACCGCGCCGTGTCAGTGAGCACCCAACGTGCTGCTGCCAACCACACGAACGGCTCTCCTCGCGACCGCGAGCCGTCGCCTACCCTTCCGAGTCTCCCCTCCCATCCGACTCTGAACGCGCTTATCTCGTCCTCACTTGGTAGTGAGGTCACGTCGATCGACCCGGCCTTCATCGACCCCGCGGTGATTTCTGCGATGCCCGACCACGGTGCACCGCGCATTGGCGACCCCGGCAAAAGGATGCTCGGGGCCGCGCTGGGCGTCAGGCACCCCAGCCTTCCCCCACGTGTCGTAGGAAACGGCATGGCAGATATGCAGAGGGCGATGGGTGGCCTCGTCGTCGCGGAGTGAAGATGAATCTCCCAGAGCATAGACTTGGAGCATCTGGATAGGACAGGACAGGAGGAGAGCTTTGAGAATCGGCGCTGGCTGGTCTTGCTGTCGCGTCGAGTGTTATGCGTTCACCAGTCGTGGCTCCATCTCTCGTGTTACTCTCTCGACTAATCGCTGGGCGCAGGTTATCCCTGCAGTGTTGTTACGTTCCCTTTTATTCATTATCCGCGTCCGCGTTTATCCGCATTGCATCTGTAGGAATCGCGGGTAGTACTGGTTGCAACAGTGCGTTGTAGTGCGACTTCTATCTGCATCTTTTTACAATTGTGCTGCTCCGGTCACTCAGGCGGTGCACCTTGGTCGACCCAGCCGTGTTGCATGAAGGCCGTGAAGGAGACTCTCCCTTGAGTTTAGGTGAACATTATCCACTTCATGGTGAAATTATAGCAGGTTGAACATGACGAATCCCCGCACTGGGTTCAGTGTGGAGAACAAGTCGATAACTTGTATTGTATATGCTTGAGCCCCATGCTAAATCATGGTATGGGACACGCACAATCGTTGCAAGTCCACCGATCGTATCTAAGATCCACGCAACGAAGATCTGAATCCGAGAATACGGAAAGTAAGTCGGCATTCGTCATGCTGTGTATTGCAATAGGCAGTGCGCGGCCTCCTTGCGCTGTTCAAGGAGATCGCAGTGCCGTTTCAACAGTGCGATCATTGTAGAGAAGAAGGCAGCAAGCACCTAATCTCGATCTTCACGCTACGCACAGACACGTGGCTCATTGTGGCGATGGTTCTACGGTACGGCCATGCTCAGACCGCACGCTGCCTCCATCTCCACCTCGCCGTCAACATACTCTCGTGTGTCCTTCTCTCCATCTTTCAGCTAGTCTCCGTGCTCGACACCCGCATTGCCAGAGGACACCCCTTCTAGAGGGCCCCTACCATGTCTCTCAAGGCGTTGCTCTACGCATACGTCCTCGGGGGAATCACATTTATCCCGCTCCTCATCCTGGGAGCCGTGTTTTACACGATATACACCGCGGTTCCAGTCGACGAAGCTGAGGCAAAGACAGTCACAAAGCAAGTTGGTACTCTAGATCCGCCGGACCTCCTGTCGACCGCCGCGGCACCATCCCCGTCCGATGTCAATGACGCCCCGAGAGTGCGCAAGGGTTGGCTCACCATACGCAGGACGTTTGAGGAGCAGTCCACTGACTCGTCCTACGTCGACATGGTGCGTGGCTTCCTCGACTCGCGCTCCAAAGACACTCGCCGCTCGCGCCCCAAAGACATGTGGTACGTCGTCCTCAAGGGGAAGGTGCTCTATCTCTACGAGGATGAGAGCATGACCGAGTGCGAGGCTGCGATCGAGCTCAGCGGGCACGACGTCGTCATCTACCCCGAAGGCCTGCTGGACGGCGAGCTGTTCTCACGGCGGAACGCGATCTCTCTCAAGCCGAAGGTGCCCTCGACGAGCAAGGAGATGCCGAGCGTGACGAAGGAGATGAAGCTGGGTGGTGAGGACATCGAGGAGAAGCTCGAGGAGGCGAGCGGGAGCGCAAAGTCGAAGCAGCGCCAGCGAGAGCAGATCCTGGAGGCGGAGAAGAGACGCGAGGAGGTGCGGGAGGAGGCGCTGGAGATCTCGACGCCGTGGTTCATATTCATCAAGAATGTCGCGGACATGGAGGATTGGTACCACGCGCTCGTGCACGCCTCGGACAACCCAGCGAACTTTGGCACGCTTTCACCGCTCGGAGCCGTCTTCCAGCCCGAGGATATGTTGCATCTGGTCGCTACGCTCGACGAGCAACCTGACGTGATCCCCATGCGTTGGCTCAATGCGTTACTTGGACGCATATTCTTCAGTTATTATCGCACCCAGGCGTTGGAGTCGTACATCATCGGGCGTCTCATGAAGAAGATCTCCAAGGTCAAGCGGCCGAGTTTCCTCTCGGACATTCACGTTAAGGAGGTGTCCGTGGGGAACAAAGCGCCGACCTTCAGCAAGCCAATGCTCAAGGAGCTCACCAAGGAGGGTGATGCCTCTTTCGAGGTCCACGTCCACTACAAAGGAGAGATACGAATCACCGTAGATGCCACTGCCACCATCAATCTGGGGGCGCGGTTCAAGACATACACGGTCAAGCTAGTGTTAGCGCTCGTCGTTCGTGAAGTGGAGGGCAATCTGCTCGTCAAAGTGAAACGACCTCCAAGTAGCCGAATATGGTACGCGTTCACCCAGATGCCGAGGATGGTCATGAACGTCGAGCCAGTCGTGAGTGACCGGCAGATCACCTGGGGGATGATCCTCAGCACTATTGAGTCCAAAGTACGGGAGGTGGTATGTATGCGCTTATGACAATTGTGTGACCATCATCCTGACGGTATCACAGATCCAGGAGTCCGTGGTATTACCGAATATGGATGACATCTCGTTCTTTGAAAGTATCAAGTACCAGCATCGCGGTGGCATCTGGGCAGATGCGTCGCGCGCGCATGCGGACACGTCCTATGGCCCAATGCAGGAGGAAGACGATGAAACGAAGCCCTCTGGCTCTGCATCTAGTACAGACTTATCGAAGTCTACACCTGCAGATTCCGAGCATCCTCCTGTACAACGATCGTGTACTGTTGACGAGGCACAGACGGAAGCGAAGGTTGTTAACGATCCCCAAGAGGCATATATGGATCTTCGGCGAACTACTACAGCAGTCAGCCTACCGAATTCGCCGGCAGCGAATGTGTTGACGAATAGCCGGCGACGCCGTACTTGGCTCGGCGCGCCGGACGAGGAGGACGGAGATGAATTGAAACTTGACGACGGAGACGAAGCAGACCGGCGAGGGAGAACGTCTGATTCAGAGCGTACGCCGACACGGCGGTCGAGCTCGACACCCCTTGCGTTGGCAGAGGATGCTACGCAACAACAACCGACTGAAGCACCGCCATTACGAGAAGAGTACCTGGCCCCGAGTGTCAGCCGTCGGTCGTCGTCACAGCACTCACAGTTGTCCGAGCGCGGAACATCGGGCTCTGCGACTGACGAAGAGTCCGCAAGCGGACCCGGTGATTCCTCGTCGTCTTCATGGCGGTCGAAGAGCCCAGGCCTCGGCAGTACTCCGAACCGCCCCAACAACGCTACGAGTTCGACAGCAGCCTTCCTACAAACCCTCAAGTCACGCGCAGGCGACAAGCAGGCGCTAAGCAACACTGCAAAGGAGGCAATGCGCAAGTGGGGCGTCAACTGGAGCGGGCTTCGGAAGGAGAACACAACTAACACACATAACGAGGACGTGGCCGATGGCGCGAGCACCCCACAAAACGACACTCGGCCGCGCACGAATTCCGCAGCGCACAGAGCGCGCCCGAGCTACGCTGAAGTCCGCGCCGCCGTCGAGCGGAGACATCAGGGGAATTCGTTGGGTGCGGACCTGCACTCAGACTCCATATCGATACCCCAAGACGGGAACGGCAAGGAACGTGCGCGCAGCGTTTCTCCCTCCCCTGCAGAGGACGCCGGCAGCAGTAGCAGCGAATTGTCCTACCTCGCGCCTCCCTCCACCGACACGCCCCACAAGCCCGACTCGCGCTCGTCCTCGCCAGCGTTCGAGCGCACCGCGTCGGGGCGCTCGGTGCCCGGGCTGATGGTCGAAGAGTCCGAGGAGCGGCCAGCCGCGCCGATCCACACGCAACCGCCACAGGCGCGGACGATGACGATTCCGGGCATCCATGCGAGCCACCGCGGCGAGGTGATGTCCATGGGCTACGCGCCGTCACCCCCGCCGCCCGAGCAGAAGAAGCCTGCGATCCAGAGCGTGTACCGCCTTTGGAACAAGACCCCGAGCCAGACATCGCGCGGGGCAGAGAGCGCGGCGGTGACGCAGACCGAGACGGGCTTCGCGGGGCGCGACCAGGACGCGTCCGCGGCGGCCTCGGCAGCGACGTCGGACGCGCAGGCGCAGCCGGAGGTCATCACGCCCCGCCCTGTTGTCCCGCCGCCTCTGCCGCCGCGCTCGGTCTCGGGCACTCTGGGCAGGTCGTCTGGCGCCGCTGTGACGGTCCAAGGGGCGGGGCCGTCGGCGGCGTCGGCAGCCCTGCAGTCGATCGTGTCGAAGGACCGGAGTAAGCGTGCGTCGCTCGAGCCCCCGCCGTCATCTGGCCCTTACGAAGACGCTGTCGGTACTACTGGCAGCGGGTCCCTACAAACACCGGCGGCGAATTCGAAGCCTGGTGGTGCGGACGGTCCTGGAGGGTCGCCTACGCAGAGCGGGACGCCGAAACCGCGCCTTGTCCCACCGGCCCTGCCGCCACGCCGACCTTCCGCTGTTACTCCTGCAGCCCCTGCGGGGGCATAGTTGTGCGTGGAACACGCGCCCCGTGCGGTGTGCGGCTTGCGTCGGTCTCGGTGTGAGGAACTGCTATCGATTCGCGTTCGTGTCCACCCCATCCTGCTCAATCCTATCGCATTTATCTACTCATGTCTTGTTGCATCGACACTGTGTACTCTTACATGCATCGCACCCGGATCTCCATAATTGTTCATTGCTCAATGACACGACATGTAATGTCTACGCGGTGCTCGGATTACAGCACTGAGCGGGCGACGTGCACGACGCATCACAGTCAACGCGTACCTAATTTCCATTAAATTCAGGGTCTATACGCCACGGCGCTAAGGCTCGCGCTTGTCATGGTGATTCCGCCGGCAGTGGGGGCCAAATTCATTGGTACAAAGACGAGATGTGCGCCGATCCGCCGATTGGCCTGAGCAGCCAAGCCCAGACTGGGTGTCAGTCTTGGTACGACTATCTCGTTTCCGTCGAGCGCCGCAGAGAAGTAGTAGTCGCCAGCAACCGCGATGTGGGTTCGCTACCAGAGGCATGGTGAGTGATAGGGTACGCACAGCACATTGCGCGTGTTGCAAGAAACGTACGTGTGCATTGACGATGAGTCTGCGGGCGACAAGGGGTTGTATTGTGTTGCCATGCGGACGAGGAGGATGGGGACAAGGCGCGCATCAAACGTTGATGCAAACTTCGATTGGCGCACGTGGAGTCCCGCCACCGTGCAGCCTCTGAGAGGTTTGGCCAATATCTGAATCAGATTCAGTACGCGGTCGTCCTCTGCCTCTGTCTTCGAGCTCTAATATTGTCTCTTCACAACTCCCTCCTCCCCCCTGACGACTTTCACGCCCAACCTTCGACGACGCGCGCACCATGTCTCGCGCAGGGACCACCGCCACACTCGAGCGTCCCGATGAACGGACCGAACGCGATCTCCTCTCAGAAGGCCTCGCAACTGCCCGCGGCTCGTCTGCCTCCTCAAGCTCGCACTCGCTCGTCATCTCCTCCAACCTTCGCGCCGCGCTCGAGTACGAGGAACGCATCCGTACGCCCCTGCCAGGATCGCCGCACCACGCTGGATCGATCGGCGCAGGGGGCCGCCAGAGCCTGCCCCCGCCGCCCCGACCCAAGGCTAAGACCAAGGTCGCGCAGAGCTCGCCGACAGTGTCCGTCTCGGGCCCAACTTCGCCAGTAACAACTGTGAGAACGGCTGATGGCAGCAGTGCAGATACCAACCCATATATCAACCCAGTGCCGCAGCTGTCGCATTTCAGACGAGAGGAGCTGCCGCTGATCAGCGAAGACCAGCAGTCAGATACGCAGAGTGTTGGGCAGAGTTCGATCGATGACTCTTTGCGCGCCTCGCCCACGATGCCGCCCCCGTCGCCCTCACCGTCCACCGGCGCAAAGGCGGAGGTACCAAGACATATCCGGGGCTTGTCGTCGCTGCAGAAGGTCGAGAAGATGATCGGCAAGAGCAAGAAGATACTTGCAGAGGGCAACCTGAAGCTACCAGGCGGACGACGGGCTATGGACGCGTCGCTGGGGCGGCGGACAAAAGGAGCAAGCGTGCTGTACGCGGCGAGTGCCCCGAGCTCACCGACGAGTGCGGTGTCGGTGACGGTGGGCGGGGTGGGGAAGAAGGAGGAGGAGGGGAAGCCGGGGGCAGTTGCAGGCGGGAGGAGAGAGGATTCCCACGGGGGTCGGGGGCCGGTTGAGGGAGAAAGGACGACTACGATCAGCGACAACACGACGGACAGCCGGGCGCAGACCCCATACCGCCCCATCAGCATTTCGTCTACCATCTACTCCTCTAGTGCCCACTCCTTCCTCCTTCCTCCCTCACCCACCATGGACGACTACCGCGAATCCTTCATTGACCTCGCATCCCCCACCCTTTCCCCCGACGACCAGAGCCCCCTTTCCGCCTTTGCTGCCTCTTTCCGTGATGACCCGCCACCGCCGCGTGCCTCTATTTACGCCGACGACGACTTCTCCTCGCATCCCTACGCCACGAAGCCCCGACAGGCCCCGCTTGCCACGGTCAAGCCCCCCATACCCACCTCGGCGAAACCCGACTTCTCTTCCAGGCGATCCAAGTCCGCACAACGCACCACCGTCGAGCAACCCAGTCCGAACACGCCGTCACCAGCGGACTCTTCCCCAGACCATGACCACGGGCTACGCAACCGGCCGTCCACGAGCAACCTCCTCCAGCCGCACGAGCGCGCAGACCTCGTCCGCAAGACGCGCAAACTCACGCAGCTGTTTGGGCAGACACCAGGCGTCGGACACTATCCTGTCGAGGTTGACCTTGGACGGGGGCACGCGCCCCGCACGACCCTGGTAGGCGCGCCCCCGCACCCGAGTAGAAGGAAGCACAAGCCTGCGGCGTCGATGCTGGACGATCCCATTGTGCCTGTGTACGATGCGCAGAAGCGGGTGGTGTGGCCGCCGGCGGAGGACGCGCAGTACGTGAGTGCGGGTGCGCGGCGGCGGTCTGTGCCGCTGTCGCCGGCGGAGTACTCGTCGGTGAGCCAGCTGAGTATGTCGGAGGACAGGACTTCGCTGTTCATTACCAGCCAGGACACCCCCCACGTGGTCGAGATAGGCTTTGCGGGGGACAGCCATACGGACCTCTCCGTCCGCGCGGCAGCAGGTTCCCCCGAATCGTTCATCGACCTGTCAGACGAGGAGGTCCCTCACAGCCGCTCGCCTGCAACGCCTAAAGCGCACTCCCTCTCTCCACGCCCAGCCTCCCTGCTCTCTCCCTCCACCCCCTCCGTCGACGGCCTCAGCCTCTCTGCAGAGCAGCTCGCCGAGGAGGACCGCCGCCGCAAGCGCGACAGGCTCGCCAAACTCCATCGCTTCCTTGGCTCCCGCGTGCCCGCCCACCTCGTACTTGGCGTGCTAGACGAGGGCGTGCCACTGCCTTCACCCGCCCTACCGACCCCGCAGGACGACATGGTCGGCGAGGACGCTGAAGCGCGCAGGCTTCGTCTCCGTCGCAGGCGGAGCAGCTCCGCGGCAGAGTTCACCGGGACGTGGTCCGACGAGATTGATCGTCTCAAGGAGGACCTCAATGACAGAGAGAAAGCGATCAACGTTCGTCGCGCGGTGAAAATGGAGAAGGTACGTCGCATCCAGCATGCCGCATGCCCATCTGTGAGGCGCGCATTGGGCCCCAGCTGACGTTGTATTTCACACCAGATGTTCGGGGTGGCGCCGCCCCAGGTGCTCTATCACACCCGGCAGGCCGTCTCCTCACCCGGAAGCAGCACCCCCTCGTCTGCGCCCCCCAAATCGAAGCATTCGCCTCAGTCTTCTGGCGCGCTGCTCCTGCAGAGCGCGGGCACGGCAGCGGGGCGCAATCCCAACCAGGCTGCGTACAAGGGCAAGTCGAAGAAGGGTGGCCGGCCGGGGACGGCGGATTCGTCGGAGCCGCTGATCGACCCCCGCGCACCGACAAGCGACAACTGGGACGGTGGCCGGAACATGCTCACCGCCATGTCGGACGTGTATCTGCATTACAGGCACTCGCTCAACTCCTTGAATGACATCATCGACCGAGTGAGTCTCGTTTCATAATCTCTGCTACGCACCACGACTGACGGACGCGAATGCGCGTGTGCAGGACGACAAGCAGTCCCTCGCAGAGCTGCACGACTACATCAGCGGCTACGGCCTCGACACCGCTGACGAGACGCCCAAAGAGGAGAGCGTGTTCCCGCTCCCGCTCACGCCCACGCGCACGAGCAGCCTCGCACAGACGAAGGCAGAGCGTCGGCGGTCATTGCCAGCCCGCGCATCGATGGCGTCCGTCTCGTCCGAACTTACCGTCCTGCCGTCGCCCCCGCCCGCGGATAACGCGTTTCAGCAGCGCCGGCGCCGCGCTGCGAAGCTCACGCAGTTCTTCGGTGTCAACTACCGCGACCTGATGAACGAGATCCTGGACAGCATCGAGAAGGGCCTCGAGGAGGAGCGTGGCCGCGGGACCATGAAGCCCGACGAGATCCAGGTACGCTGCTATGGCTCCGCTTGTATACATCGGACTGTGTCTGACAGACGAGACAGGACCTCATGCAAAAGCTGCGCAGGCTCAAGACGAAGCGCACCAACTGGCCGTGATATATCTTCGTGATTTGAGATCTATACGCATGATTGGGACATAGCTGAACGCAGTAGTAATCATTGCATACCTTAAATGTCCCTAATAGACCACATAGTGCGCTGGGCGCCCCTAATAGAATTCGAACCGTTGCGTACGTGTTTATACCAACATTCATACTACCCAGCACCGTCACCCATTTCATCTATCTGCCCACGTATAGTATTGCATCTGCAAGTTGTGGTACCAACACGTCGTGGATCAACGTTCCAGTCTCAACTGAGTATACCAGGCCACTAGGCCGTGCTTCAGTCCATGGTACCTAGTGAACATCCGAAATTGAGGCTACATTCACAGGATGACCAGGTCGCCCTGGCAACAATGACACCAGAAAATGTGCGAATCGTCCATGAACTGAGGCTTGCGCGGTACAGCATGCTGCTGCACCGCCTGGGGCGAACCGAGCTCGGCGACCGTCGGCAACCCCGCCGACCTTACTATGGGCGAGGCTAGTTTGGCCGAGGCGGCGACCTCGCTCTCGATGCGGGCCTTGAGCATGCTCAGGCTGACGCGCCGCTTGTGTTGCGCCTCCACCGAGAGGCCCTCGAACGTCGCGGATGTCGGCGTCGGCACGGCCTTGTTGAAAGTCGCGCGGCGGAGCTCGTCACCGAACTCGACGGGCCGGCTCGACGTGCGCGGCATCGGCGAGCGCTGCGATGCGCGCGAGGGGCCCCGCAGGTGCGCGAGCTGGTCCTCGAGCGCAGTGACGTGCTTCTGCAGCGCGTGCGCCCGCGCCTCTGCCTCGAACACGGCCGTCTCGAGCGTGCGGATGTGTGACTGCGCGGCGGACAGCTCGAGTGCATGCTGCTGCTTGATCGCGCTGAGCATCTCCTCGTCGAGCGAGTTGGGCTGCGCAGAGACGGGCGTGGGCGTCAACGCCGCGACGCGGAGCTGCTCTAGCTCCTGGTCCTTGGCGGAGAGCTCGGCGCGCAGCGCCTCCATCTCGTTCTGCGCCTGCTCGAGGAACTCCTGCGACTCTTCCTGAGCTGACTGTCGTTCGTCGAGCTCGTCCTGGAGGGCGACGACTTGCTCCATGTTCTCCTGCAGGGAGGACTTGAGCTGGTCGAGCTCAGCCAAGTAACGCTCGGTCATCTGGTGGTAGTTGTTACGCTCAGCCTCCAGGTTGCGCACGGCAGAACGTGACGCCTCCAGCTCCGCGTGTAGAGTGTCGGACTCCCTCTGCAGCTCTGAGCTACTCGTATTGGATGCCGAACGTTCCTTCTCCAATGCAAGGGTAATCTCCTGGCGTTCTTGGGCGATGTCATCCTTCTCGTTCCGTAGTTCGTCCAGGTTGGCTTCGAGTTGGGCGATGGTGGCATCACGGCTACGTACCGCCGTGTTCAAGCTAGCAATCTCCTCGCTAAGGCTTAGCTTTGCGTCCGTAAGCTCGACGATCTTGGGTCGCATCTCGTCAAGGTAGCCCAAAAGCCCAACTCCCTCCGCCTGAAGTTCGCCCTGGATACGCTCCGCCTCCTCAGCCCGCCTGTTCGCATTCCTGAGCTCTACCTGGACTTGCTGTAGTTGACGAGCGCCATTGCTCAGCTGCGCAGCGAGATCGGCAAGCTTACGCTCGAGTGCCCCAACTGTGGAATCCTTCTCTTGTACTTTAGACTGCAGCGCCGACTTCTCCTGCAGTAGACTATCGCGCTCGGTACTGACGGACGAGAGCTGCGCTTTGGTTGCCGCATGCTGTTTCTCGACATCTCCATGACGGTCGTGCCAAACCTCCTCGGCCTGCGCGCGCTGACGTACTTGCGAATCCAGTTCATCTCGCTCGGCCTTGAGCGCGGCATGCGCCTAAGCACGAGCAATATGAGTTACGTACACATTCCGTAGGCAAAGGCTATACCTGCTGAAGCTTCGATATCTGGAATTCAAGCTCGTCGGCCCGGTCCTGGGTGTTCTGCAGAGTGGCCTCCAGCCGCTCTGCACGATCGTCACGTTCAATCTGCTCTTGAAGCTCATGCACTCTTCTTTCCGCCTGTTCCGCTTGAGCACGTAGATCATTAACGGTGCCGTGGAGAAGCTGAAGCTCGCGCTCCTGTGTCGCAGATAATCAGTTATTATGGGAAATGAAATGGTCGCGACAGAGCACACCTGTTCCCTGCTCTTATCCGCGAGACTCTTTTCGGACGCAGCTAACTCTGCGACTTCGCGTGAGAACTCATCGTTCTCGTCTTGGAGCTTTGTGACACTCTCTTGGAGCTTCTGCGCCCGAGCGCGTTCTGCCGTGAGCAGGCCCTCGGTCTCATGTAACCCTAGTTGATCGGCATTGTTAATACACTGCGGTGTCGAGCTTTGAAAGTTTTATCATGACGCACTTGTATCAGCGTCTTCCAAATGCTCTAATGATGAGGCTAAAGAGGTCTTCTCAGACACCAGCAGCGAGATCGTTTGTTGTTGTTCAGCGATGCGGCTATAGTGTTCTTGAAGAGTAGCCTCAAGATGTTGTATGCGCTCTCCGAGAGAAGCTGATCGACTCTTCTCACTCTGGAGACTTTGATCGGTGGCTTGTAGCTCTGGGCAGATAGTCAGACAGATTCCGTATTTACAGAACGGAACACACCTGATTCAAGTTGGCGAATTGTGTGCTCCAGTTTTTGTTTATCTGCTAGCAGTGACGCAATGGTCTCATCTCGTTCCTTCAGCTGGGCTGATGAAGCAGTGCCTTCGGCCTCGAGTTGTTGCATGCGGCTTTGCAGCCGACTGGAAGCCTGGCGCTCCTCTTGCAGCAATTGTTCCGTCTTCTGCACAGCTGCTGTGATATTAGACACGATAGCCATACCTGCTTGAATCCACTTACTAGTTTCGACTTGCCGGAGCCTCTCGAGTGATGAGATGCGCTGATCTTTCTCAGACTGCAGTGCCGCAATAGTGTGTTCTTGTTCTATGACCAGCTTGGCTTGTGCCTGCGCCTCTTCCTCACAGGGTCAGGTTCTATTCTGCACACGGAATCCACACACTCACTTGTCTCTATCTCCTTCATGTGCCTTAATGACTCCTCGAGGGTGTGCTTTTGGGCCTCCAAGGCAGAGATGGCAGAATTCTGTTCAGCGATTTTTACGAGCAAGCCGTCGTTACTGTTCCTTCGAGGAGCAGTTATTTGAGGACTGTTCGCATGCGCTTTGGAGCCAGAAGGCGGGGGAGACGACGCAGCGGAAGTCAAAGGAGAGGCACTGTTTGGCGGATTGGAGTCCACGCGATGGAGGCCAGACAACCAACTGATATCGCCCCTGCTGTTTCCTCCAAGCTTCCCATTGGGTTCATCAGAGAACCTACACAGGCATTTCAACAACAGTCCACGAGACGGGCTGGCGACCACCTCAATGCTCTTATGTACCTACAGGTCGCCCACGTTCTGTTCGTTCTGTTCGCTCTTGTGATCCACAGGATTCGTGAGCGTAAGCTCAGACGCTGGTGACGATGTCCTCAGCGGGTGCTGCACATGCGCGGGGTCTGGTGGGTGGGTAAGTGTAACCTCCGACGGCGCCGGTGAGCTCGTCCGGGACGGGGGCAGCACGGGCGAAGAGACGGTAGGACTCGAAACGAAATCTCCTCCTGCTGCCTTCTTCTTCTGCTGCTTCTTCAACTGAACGGCACGTTTCAGTGACAGGGGCAGTCCCTTGGAGTGAAAGTGTACGGACCAACGCACGCGCTCGTGCTTTGGCTGCTGCCTTCGCTGCACTGTCATCCTCAGACATGGCACACTGACGAGCTCGCGGAAGAGGTTCTGAAGAGTGCAGAGGTCAAAGGTATGTTCAGAGTTGAGTAAGAGGCTAGAAGTCTACAAAAGGGGAGCTGGAGGTTCACAAGGTCGGCGCGCGCACTGCGTCGCGTTGGACACGTCCGTATATGCATCACGTGGCAGTACTTGTACATAGACACACTTTCAAATCGGTCTACGGAAAGCACATAGCATACTTGGTCGATCACGACAAAGCTGTAGTAAGGATAGGGACGCAGATAACTTATGAGACGAGCGGTAGGGCAGCAGGTACGGTGAAAAAGCAGACGATACAAGAAGTATGGACACTCCAGGTCAGGCTGGTGGGCAGCATGGACAACAGCACGTAAGGAAGGACTCGTGGCGAACTCGATGTGAGACGCAAGTGAGGTGCAAAGTTACCCATACAGAAGACAATATAACCTCAGTAAGAGACACCGTTCCAGAAATGCAACGTCATGGTATCAGCAATGCACGGACAGTGTGCGTAAGCGGGAGCGGTATCATGCCCAGACCTGCAGAGCGGTGTCAAAGGAGTAACCTAGTAGCGGACATGAATTTGCTTACCCTGAGAGTACTGTCCCAGCTACCGGTACAGAGCGCCATGCCATCCGCACTGACCCCCAAGCAGCTGACACGGTTCTCGTGCCCGGTCAACACTCCAACACGTTCACCCTTGAGCGTATCCCAGACATTGCAGGTCCAGTCGTCGTATCCGCCAAAGAGAATGCGCCCGGAGATGGAGAAGGCGACGGATGTGATACCGCATAGAATGTTGTCATGCGTGAATGAGTTGAGCTCGCGGTCAGCACGAATGTCAAATAGTCGGCACGAAGCGTCGTCCGAGCCAGTAGCAAATGCGTCGCCGTTGGGGAAGAAGCTGTGGCACATCATAAGCAACAGCAGGGACAGCCCACACGGCAGACGCACTTTACGGCGTTGATGTCCGACTCATGCCCAGTGAATGTTTGAGTAGCCTTGCCGCTGCGGATATCCCAAAGCTTCGCGGTCGCGTCGCAGGCGCCAGACACGAACACGTTCTGGTTGGGGCCCAGTGACAAACTGCATAGTAATGAGCAATCGTGTTCCGACAAGTCATCATAGACGCACCTCATAACGTCGCCCGTGTGGTCACTGAACTCCACGACGCGCACCCCAGCTTCGATATCCCACAGCATACAGGTCATATCTCCGGAGCTGGTCACAATCTGGCGATCGTTCAGGAAGCGGCAGCAGCTAAGGTATCCGGAGTGTGCGCTGAGCTCACGGGCACCCTTGACGTTGTTGCCTTCCTTGGAATGCAAGTTGTAGATGGAGCAAATGTTGTCGAGACCGCCGCACGCAACGTAATTCCCAGAGGGCGAATAAGCGCAGGTCATGACCCAGCTTGACCTAAGGGGGATGGCATGCACTTTGTTGGTGGTATACGCGTCCCAGACGATTAACTTTCCGTCCTGCGATGCAGATACGAGGTGCCGGCGATCGGTAGCCCAGTGCATGGCATAGATTTTGGCCAGGTGGCCACGCAGGGCACGACGAGGGCGCATGACGATACGGGGCAGGGCCGGTACCTCCGCCGCCATTGCCCGCACTGTGGGTGATGAGTTTGCATACAGGGCAATCCACTAACGGGACCTACGGCTGGTGTCAGCAGAGGACTCTCTTCTTGCCCTGATCTTCTCCCTCAGGCTTTCGGCCTCACGGCGGGCTGCCGCGATCCTCTCCTGAATGTCGCTCTGCGGTGACTGCGCCATGATCGTTGGGCTTTACAGAAATGATGTGAGCTCTGAATTGGTTATGTTTGTCAGCTCTCAGCTTGCTCTAGCATCAAGGCCGAGAGAATGGGCGCACCGCACAACGAGCAAGTGGAACGAGAGAGGGAGAGTCGGAAATTGACGGGAAGACTGCGTGAGAAGGCCGCCGGTCCTGTAGCGCTGAGAGCGAATCCGTCAGCAACTCGGGCAGGTGGACGGTGTATGAAGCAGCTACAAGGTCGAGCGTCGTCCTAGGGCCCTTGCACACCACGAGGAAGATGGGGGGAGAGGCGAGATGGCGACCGTCACGCTGGCTTTCACAGCGTTGATGGGCGCATCTCTGTGGACCTGACGGACATTGCCGGATACAGCCTGCTTTCCCACGAGTGCATGGCCTGGAATCGTTGTCGGCATCGCTGCCGCCTTGTGCGACCTACCCGTCTCAGTATTTCCTCACATAATGGCCCTTTCGGTCAACGCATTCATGAGGGCATTTATTCTGACATTTTGGGGACATGTGTTGGTTAAGGCGCAGCTAGATCTGTGGTTTGACAGCACACCTCGACGCCATCAATCTACTCCAGTCCGTCCGTTATGTAGGAACGTGGTACACTATGCAAGCATTCAAGCACTACTCAAGCACAACACATTGCGAAGAGCTCGGATGTAGGTCTCCCGCGAAGACTTGACAGTACATCTAGCAGTCACGACAGCTGTCAAGGGAATTCCCATGGGCCGACGTTTTCACTAGGTCTTTGCACAGGTGGTGTAAGGTCATGCACAACTGAAAAGTGAGTTCTCACTTCGAAGTTCTACCTCTCGGAAGGGACTGAGCAGAGCTCTCGTGTTGAAGATAACACCCGCCATGGATCCAAAAAATCAAATGTCATCAGCATCTTGACCATGTCTCAGTACACGCAGCTCCTCGAGCGACAATGCAACTCATCGTATATCGCATTCAATCGAAATGGCCTCAATAATCTCGACAGCATTCAAACGTTCTCGCTAGACCTCACGTTCTCATCTTTCTCCAGTAAGTAGCACTCATCCACCCATGCCTCTTATTTCATCATCGTTCTTCTATCCATGTCCATCCTCCCGTGCTTCACGGAATTTACTTGCGACTGGCAGCGGCATGCTTCCGTCGTCAGTAGGTGCAATTCAACCCGGGCGCTGCATCTCGCCCATTGAACCACTCCGTTGCTAGTGCTAGGGTATGCGGGCTTGGATTGCTTTTCGCCTTCAGAGTCGGGTTTGACCGTGTATCCGACTACCGATGCACCGGGCATTCCCTTGACGCGAGACGGCGCGCCTGCGTTCTTGCCCCAGGCGCTGTACTCTCTCCCCAGTTCCCCGCCCAGTGAGCTCCCATATGGGCGTAACGCCTATGTGATGTTTACCTGTTCTCTGTGCACTAAATCTCTCCATGCTGTTTCGTCTGGCCGCCGACGTTTGCCATAACGGCGCAGTCGACTGGTGACTCAGCCGCTGGTTCTAACCGCAGTATCATCTCCATCATGCTCACAAGTAACGCTCCAGAGCAGCCAGCCTTCCTACACGAAGAGATGACGACAACGGCCCAAGCTTCGCAAACACTATCACGACCTTAGCTCCACTCTCGTGCGTACCTCACCGTGCCGCCAACAAAATGCTTGGATACCTTCGTGGACAGTCACGTACACCATATTTGTGTTTGCGACTCTTAATTACCGTTATGGCCGGGTCTTCTGCCGCGTACGCGTCTTGCAGACGATCGATCGTAAGCCTTTTTCAGTGCGACCAATTGAACTCTGACTTTACGCACATATACGAGACCTTGGGTCCTCAAGTCTTGAAGGTAAGAACCTATGTGCACCTACCAACTAGGTACTGATAGAAGCTTTAGGCTATGTGTGCGCGCAGTTATTTCTGCGTCAATCACGTCTCACCATGTAGCCGTCCAGAACCATTTGACAGCCGCCTGAACAGAGGACCGCACGCGCGCGCAATATATCAGGTACGTGGCATCTATCTAACGGCGTCGGAGCTGAGGACGGGGCAAGGCTAATTGCTTAGGAGACATGATAGACAGGCCTTCGTGTGAAGCACGATTGGGCAGTCGCTCACGAGGCGGTAAAATACGGTAACAGCTTGTCCTAGGAGGACATCTGACGGCGACCCGATACCCTCCCGCTCCACTTCTCTGCAATACTGCGCGGTCAAGAAGGCTGCGGCACGGTACAATAGCAAGACACCTTCCTTCTCGATCTATACGGTGGATTAATCTTTGCCCGCTACTGGTTCGCTGGTGATCACCTCAGGCTCTAGGACGCGCTTTCGTTGCTTCCGAGCTGACGCGGGGCCTGGATTATGGTGGCAAACCGTGCACACATCGTCGGTGATACCTCTAGGGATAATTGTGGGATGTGAACTCGGCGTCAACGCGCTGAGTGTACTCTATCGGCAGTGCGTATGCAGCGCCGAGAGAAAGGGAAACTACATACCAACTTGCTTCATTGCGTGAAGCGACGTTCTGTCCGCAGACTAACCTATCGACGGTGATTCGATACCGGGGTGATCGGCCTTAGTTCGCATCGTGTGGGTCTTGATACATCCCTTGCCACAGGTGAGGGGTGCTCACCTGTTTGATGCACCACTCTAGCGTATGGAGAATCATTCTCCTGGTCACCTTCCGCCACTGAACCTCGTTCATTCCCCATGTTCTCGTTCTACATGCTCTCCATTCTTGTAATGTGCGCTGCATTCCTTGGAGAGGTTTTGCCCGTTTCTAGATTTGTCGGCCTCTGCAACCTTGAAAGAGCTCGGCGCCGGGATGCCCCATTCTTTGACAGCCATGCCATACTGCGTATTGCGGTCTTTCTACATCCTCAGATGCCTCATACACTCGTCCCTGGTGATTCTGGTGATACCACAATCCCATGAAGAATTATTCAAGACTTTGCTTACCCACCGGCCACACGATTACATAGGATGCCGCCCTCGTCTCTGGCCTGTAGACGCGCAACACTGCACCGAAGACAAGTGTTTCCTAGAAAGTATGCTTATTGGCTGTTACGGCATCCACGCTGTCACCACGCGTGTTCGCCAGTGAGTCACCCATCGACATGCTCTTGATCTCCCTCCCTACTGATTGAGACTTCAGTCTCCGCAACAAACTTCCTTGTTGCCACACGGAAATGGCTCATAGCCCTTGTCGTTCATGTCCAGATATTGCAACGGCGATTCATACTCAGAAGTTGCACAGTTACATGCACACAGTTGGCTTTATTCGTCAACATGTTTGAGGGTTCTCTCAAGAGAGCATACGAGGTGGGCAATCTAGGTACCTGATTGCATGCGTTTGTTGACACAATCCGACGCAGGGCCTTGCTTCTTACAGCAATGAATATGCTCACCTTCTCCACATGCCTGACGGTGTGTCTACTACGAATCGCACCCGCGAGACTTGGTTTACCCACGGTCATTTGTCCCGGGAACGAACCCGAGGTGCATCGTGGGGTAGGTACACTTGGGGTTCCAGACCTGGCCCTTGTCACGGTCTGCTTTACTACTGGTACTGGTTCGCCAGTCAACGGAAGACTCCTCCAGCGATTCTTCGTTATTTTGATAAAGCTGATATTCATGTTCGATCGAGGGCCCAAACAACGCGCACGGTTCCCCTCCGACCTATGCTTGTCTTATGAATTGCTTCGAAGACGGTGTTTACAGAGTCGTACAGCGCGCTGGTAGCTCCATATGCCATGTCGCACATGTTGTTACCAGCGTGGACGACCGTGCACAGTTGGACTGCATACTACATATACATAGGTGAGTCTCTTCTGAGCAGCAACTCAAGCTGACTCGAGATGGCCAACGGTAAGTAGACGACGCCAACACCCATGCTGTATTCTCATACAGTTTACAGAGGGGACCACTGCTTTGAACAACTGTAAGTGGTTGAACCCGCATTATACTACGACCTTGGCTCATTTTTCTATGTGCTCACAGATTTGCAATCCACCGACAAGGCCAATCTTCTGAGCTGGGACGAGTCTACGTCCGGCCCTCGGCACGAGCCCACGTGGACGTGCATCTGCAAGAGTGAGGTGTTCGGTCGTCTCATTTACGCAGCTCTTGACTGACTGACGCTCCTAAGTCAATGGAAATGTGTACGGACGCGGTACCGGTTCCACAAAGCAACTTGGGCGTAACGCCGCGGCTAGTGTCGCTCTGGAGCGGCTTATGCAAGAGGCCGCCTCTCAAAGTGAAACTGCCGCCGATGCTGCCCCGGGGAAGTAGATACATTCACAGTGCATGATACAGTACTACATCTTCTGGTGGCGCTTTCACAAACAGTTCCGTACCTTTCCTGCACATATTTTATTTTCTAGTTGCCGGCTATGACCGCGGAGCCGTCTGCTAGTATGGCAGCACACTAGACTGGCCCATGGACATGCACTGGTCCTGGGACGGCGACATGAGAGGCACTATATTTTATTCCGATACATCCTCATTTCTTGAACTTGAATGCAATGACCTGTACAGTGCGAGTTTTCAACCTTTCCACGACACATACCATTAATAGTTAGCTCCACGTGGCTACCACAAAGCCAAACATACCACAAGCTTTGGACGGTGACAGCAAGCGCTCAATCCTATTCGCAGAGCTACCATATCCCTCTCTCTACGCAGATGCCTCATGCTCCTCATGAACTCAAGGACGAGCGGTATAATACAATGCCGCTTTGAACCCTGGTGCATCTCCCTACTACCTCAATCGCAAATGTCTCCAAAGTAGAGTCGTCCGCGAAGCACGGACTCGGACACATTCCAACGGGGTTTCACGGCAGAACCGACCGTTGTTATGAGCGTGTGTATCAAAGTGCGTAACTCACATTATGTATAGTTTTTACACTACGCAGGTCGTGGGACATATTTGACTCTGTGGGTGCCCCAGCCCGCCTCGAGAGGCTTCGGGTGACTTGCTTGAAGCCCGCATGGACGACAGACTCGGAGGACCGCAAGGAACAGGGTAAGCACGGCGCCCAATAATTCGTAATACTCGGCTTTCATACCAGTGGTCTCCAGCTGAAGCTAGTCTTCGTCACCATTAATGTGGATAGTACCGGCTTTGTCAAACCGGTGAAGGTGCCTATCAACCATCAATCACTCTCATGCCGTCTCAATCTCCGGCGCAGGCGTGATTCTCCCCGCCCGAATGTCATCACTACCATCCGACGGCGTTGGAGCCCCTTCAGGTCGGTGCACGGGATGATGATGAACATAACGGGCCCTCAATAAAGACAAGGATGAATAGGTTTGCTATACAACTATAGCATAGGACTCAGTGTCTGGAGCATGGGGGCACAATTCGCCGTCCGATGACGGGGGTGCTACTCAGGCGGGCCTTCAATGTTGGCGAAATTACCCTGCAGCCTCAGCGCGTTGAGCCCATCTAGCCCCACGATGAATCTGTTCGGCCTTTTCGTCGGTATACACAAAGTAACCGTGTGGTTGTGGCTCCCTTGATACTGTGAGTACCGTTGGGAAATGCGTATGCAATGCTGACGGTATTGAAAATGTTACGGCTGTCCGAGTTTGACGCGCTCTGCGCCCCCCGAACAGTGGCTATCGTCCTCGAGACGCCAACGCCGTATTGTAACAATCGCCGTCATGATACGTTGTGTATGCGGTAAGTGTGCCGTTCTCGTTTTTGACTGCAGTGGTTCACCCGGAGCAGTCTGTTTGCACTGTTGCTCTGTGGGCTCTTGAGTCATTGCCGTAGCCATGCCATGTATAAAGGTGACATTGTCTTATGGTGGAGACCTCAGTTCACCAGGCATTCACTTCTCAACCTCAACGACACTTCTCACCTCTCCTAGACACATTCTGACAATGTCCTCGGCTGTCATGAGGCTTAACAACTGTGAGTCGTAGCAATTGCTGCGAACGAACACTTTCAGCTCACAATATATATCAGATCTCCAGAAGACGGGACGAGCGATGCAGCTGAGCTGGTACGAACACTCTACGGGGCCGGCCAATGCCTTGAAGTGGACGGTAGAGTGCAAGCGTAAGTCTGTCAACTTGGCCTCACTGAGGACTGGCTGACCAACTGTCTGGTTCACGTTGTAGTTAACGGCCAAGTCATTGGGGATGCCACATCGCCGAGGAAAGGCGATGCCAAGGAGGCCGCAGCTGCAATGGCTCTTCGTCGCCTTGGGCAGTAGTGCCGAGTTTGCGCTCGTAGACTCCGTCATGCCATCTACCCATCCCATTTATTTTAGTACACCTCTGGTACTAATTCGCCGAGTCATGCAACTAGAGCTCGTGCCATATCTACTACGACATCGGCATGGCCTATAATAACATGTATCTTTGACATCCTTGAAACAATCTTCCACCATTCATAGTTGTCAGTGTAAGGCTGACCTGGCTATATAGCTCTTAGTGTGACCCATCATACCATGATATTATGTTGAATCTACACTGCTTGACATGCCCGCGTCACCGACTGACTCGGCTCAAACTCCGAGTCCACTACGTCAACGGATCCCTACTCTATTTTGGTCTCATACCCGACCCTCCGAGCGACGCTATGTAAACCTATGGGACTAATTCTATGTCTAAGTCAAACTACCTATGTATAATCTACACAGTGCGATCAACGCACTATCAATGATGGTATTACGTAATACATACCCATTCAGATTCAAGTCGACGACCGTGACTGCTGTCCTCCGTGACTGCCACACGCAGCTGCACTTCAACCAGCGTGTTGAGTGCGCTAGTAGCCCAGAGCCAATGTCTCGCCGCGCCATACCATTTATCATAGCGTCCGTAACAGGTAAGTCATCACCGGTTCAGGCATTCTTTGCCAACAGTTCACGCCTCGCGAAACCTACAGGCATTCTCTCAGGAGTGTATATTTTTAAGCCACTGCTGGATCAACAGCATACGCGTACAGAGAATATTAGTTCCGAGTCTACCCCGTGAGTGATGCAATTTACCGCCCTGTTCCACGAGATACCGTCGCCGCGTGATTGACACTTCACGTACTTCACAGGACCGTTCAAGCAGCTGCTCAGCAGCCAGGAAGCAGCAGGGTGTTTGCTCCGGATAGATCCAGTGCTGTTCCCGATGATGGGGCCGTGCCAGCAAGACCTACATCATCCAAGTCGTCTGGTTCATAACCATGTAGTCTCTGTCTAAACTATCTACAGCTTTTTCCGGAGAGGTTGTATGTCCTGATGGTTACGTAGTACACAAGGCTGGACAACAGCTTAACGGCAAACGCTGTCCGTCTGGGCGCGCGATGACAACGACATACAGTACCCCGCAGCGATCGCCGCATCAGTACGAAGCTCCACATGTCTACGCACTCTATTGCTTGTCAACATCCATCTTAGCCCCGTTTTGCCTGACGTCAGACGACCACGGTTCCGATCTCCGTTCCCAGATCTTAGGCAGCAACTCTGTTAGGCATACGTACGAGATCAAGGTGAATCCGAGACTGACCTGTAGCATGGTCTCGCCGAGGAAAATCATCTCCTTGCGTATTTCCTCAACAATCAAGTCTTGAATTAGGAACCATTTCTCGTTGTCACCGCCTCCAGCACCGGCTCGCAGATGCACTTTCCACACAGTGCTCTCTTTGTCATGGGTCGTTCCAGCAGTCGACTCCTGTGTGACATTTGCTATGAGGTCGTACACAGTGGGTGGATGCGACGGAGGCGCATCAAGGTCTTGACGGGGGGGCGGATCAGATGCGATGGAGCCACGTCGTGGAGGTTGCTTACATTCTCGGAAGTCAACCCCTCGGAGAGGGAAGTTGACAATTGTTGGGTTCTTCTCTTCGACAAAGATATTCTTCGTGAAGCGTTTGAAGTGCAGGATGATGTACGGCGGTAGCTCTTGACACTTGAAACGTCGCAGTTGCCCCGCGGATTCCTGCCCATGCGTCAGCTTGACAAACCCACATATTACAAGGATTACTGACCTGCGCAGTGAACCCATCATACTTAGCAAGCACTGAGTGAATGCCGACTTGAGGGATGATATTTTTCTCTACCGCATCCTGGAACAGTGGCGGTGGCGGTAAATCAACGGCGAGAAACAAGAATGGGGAAAGGACCGATTTGATCTCTGAAATTGTCTGTGAGCTGTGCTAATGGAGTGTTACGAGACACAGTACCTCGATCGATGTCGAATCGGGGTTTCGCATTGCCTCCGAGGTCAGGGCGCACTACAACCTGTTGCGTCTCCATTCGCACTTTTCCTTGAAACGCGGAGAAGATGACACCTGCACAGACGTAAACGTCGATCCTTTGTTGCTGACGAATGAACGCACTGGATTTCTTCTTTTTCGTGCCCCCCATCTCCTTGTGCAGTTGATTCAGCAGCCACCCAAGAAATTCGATAGGGTCCCCCTGCCTCTCAAGGCTAAATTTTCCTGCACTCGCCCTTCCCACTTCCTGCAAGAATTCGTGGGGACTGACTTGGCTCTTGAACAAACGGGGATTCCATATCTTCTTTGCCAAGCCCGCGAAGCGCTTCAGCATCTCCGGCTCCTTTCCATGGAAGTTGGAAAGCAGTAGGTAGTCGCGCAAGGGGGCCACATGGAGGAGGGCATGAATGATCACGTTCATGTAATCATTGCGCTTGATGTTGTTGAGACCTATATAACCTGGTATGTAGGGTTTCGACGACAGGTCATAGGATGGCTTCTGAATATGCGAAGGCGAGGATAGACTACGGACAGTCGCCGGCGTGAATAACGGACTGAGTACAAAGGCAATGTCTTCCAGCGACGGGTCGGAGACAGGATACCCATCTGGTAAGACGTAGACCTGTGTACGGATTGAGCAGCCGACATTATCCATGCAATGCGGCATACCTTGGTGGCCTCTAGGTTTATGAAGACATGGTGGTCGTCATGTATTGCATGCGCATAGGCATATGAGTTTCGTCCTCGTCCTTGGAAGTACTTTCCGCACACGAGGCAACCATAGATGTTGATGTTAGACGAGGATACGGAGCAGACCTTCTCAAAGTCAAAGTCCAAGACAGCTCTGTTAATCTTCAGAACGCGTATGAGACAATTGTCGTAGTAAGGAGATATGGGTACATCACGGTATCGAGGTACATGTCAGACGGCTGGGACGCCCCTGCGGCTACAGCTTTACGTCTCCTTCTCGTAGTATCCTCCTCTTCCTCCTCATCTGAAAAGTCTGCGTCCATCTTCTGGTCGTCCGCGACGCGTCCGACACCTCCGTCATTTGGGGTAGAATCGCGTTCGCCGTCAGCGTCGACGCGGGCACGCTTCGCGGGCGGTTCGGATGTACCAGATTCAGCAGTAGCCCTAGACGAGGCCATGGGAGAGGAGTGTGGTCGGTAGAGGAGAATAGCAATCCAGGACTTATCGTGGTCGGAGACCTGCTCCGCCGCGAGGGCGTACCCAGTCCACGTGATCGAACGACTCAAATATGCAAGCAGTCATTCGCCCGCTCATCCCTCCT
This sequence comes from Fomitopsis betulina, assembly GCA_022606075.1. Lineage (NCBI taxonomy): Eukaryota > Fungi > Basidiomycota > Agaricomycetes > Polyporales > Fomitopsidaceae > Fomitopsis > Fomitopsis betulina. The sequence goes on from JABYQK010000123.1 coordinate 70,126, forward strand.
CGCACGGAGGCCCTCTGCACAACTCTCTCTTCTCTCTTTCTTTTGGTTTGCACTCACATTGTCTATCATGTTTCGCTCGCGGTGCTGCAGGTCGTTGACTACTGTGCTACGACACCGAACCGACGCTGTCTGCTTCTCTTCCAGTGCCGCCTCTTCGTCTCACCAGCCCAATGCACCTCTGGATCTCGACCCCTCTTTCAATGCTGTCTTGAAGGATGTGGAGTTGTCCCTTTTGCGGAAAACATCGAGACATGCTACTGTGACCAACCCTGCTGCTCGTGCTCACCGAGAACTCGAGGTATACCCTTCGGAGGAAGCCCTTGTGGAGACCGGCTTCGACGTTGAGCCCTTTGATCCTCTTTTGGATGATTTCGATCCCAGGGATGGCAGGAAGTCACCCGCGGCTGCGTTTGGAAGTCAGCGCATCCGGCAAGTCGTTTTGCCCATGGAGTTGCAGCGCAGTATCGACCGCCTCATATCTGGTACGCAATATGCTATCGTGTAATACCCATTTACTAATAGTGTCTGTCTCAGAGTCTGACAAACCCATGCTACACCACGACGCGACAAGGCTCTTTGCACAGGAGACAGAAGGTGCTGACGAGCCTCAGTGGAACACGGCCTTCGATGCCCAATACAAATCTTATAAGAAGTCCCGGCTTCTCGCAGACAGGGATGGCACTGCTTTCGCATCGGTTGCGCTCCCGTCGCATTACTCTGTGGTATACGCGGTGCTCAATCATGTGAAGCAACGCTTAGGCCCTGAGTGGACGGTTGACCGTGTCATTGATTGGGGTTCAGGTACGGGTACCGGCCTTTGGTACGTCGTGTTGTTACATCTCAATTACCAACATATATGAATGTATGCCGGTCCGCAGGGCATCCTCGCATGCATTTCAGAAAGGCGACATGAGTACTGCAGAAGACAGGATGAATGCTACGCTTGGCCAGTCGACGATGACAGGGTATATCGGTATTGATGGCAGGGAGGGCCTCGTTAAAGTTGGCAAGCGGCTTATACGAGGTTCGTTCTTTCACCTGATGCACTTCGTGTATGATTGGCTGAGATGAGTGCAGAGATGGAGCTGGGAGAGACGAAGATTACTTGGCAGAAGACCTTTCGCGAGGAAAACATGCACAATCGCTCGGAGGGCCAAAACACGCTAGCCTTGTCGGCCTTCTTGCTCTCTACGCTACCTGCACCACATTTGAAGAAGGCTCTCGTCAAGCAGATGTGGGACAGTGGCGCCGATGTTATCGTGAGTAGTCAGTCTTATTGTTGAACCAGACTCAACCTGATGCATCTTTACGATAGATTCTGGTTGATCAAAACACAACATCTGGGTTTGAAAGTATTGCGGAAGCCAGGGAACAACTGCTCAAGTTGGGAAGGAAGGAATTGGAAGACCCAGAGTGGGATGGGCTAAGTACCCGGGGCTCACATGTTGTCGCACCGGTGAATTTTCTCTCTGCCATTCTGTCTGGTTACATGCTCACCTCCTCCAGTGTCCCCATGACGGCGCATGTCCGCTCTACATACCGGGCGTGACTAAACTTGTGTGCTCCTTTTCGCAAAGACTCCAGCGGCCTGCGTTCGTCCGCAAGACCAAGCACTCAGGCGTTGGTCATGAGGACAGCGGATACTCGTACGTTGTGATACGCAGGGGTGCCAGGCCGGCGCAGCAGGGTACGAAAGTTGGACGACTTGGCTACGTTGGCAAGGTCGAGGCCGCCAAAGCGGCCCTGAAGGAAGAGCCCCTCAAGGAGTTGATCGTCGAGGATGATCACCACGGTGCTGCTACAGACCTGGATCACCCGCTCTCATCAGAGGCTGCCGACGAGATCTCTCCGGGTGCACTCGAACTCGCAGACAAGGATTTGGAGGCTGCGCTGCGACTGGAGGCGTACAGCTGGCCGCGCCTTGTCTTCCCACCTCTGAAGAAGAGCGGCCATATCATCCTAGATAGCTGCACTGCAGAAGGTACGCTTCCGTTAAGATGGGACATACTAGATGGGATGCATCTCATCCCTATGTCAAGGTAAAATCCTGCGCTTGACCATCCCCAAGTCTCAAGGCAAGCAACCATTCTACGATGCACGCAAATCCGACTGGGGCGATATTTTCCCCCACGAACCCAAGAACCGCCCCCAGGAACGGTTCCAGCCACCAAAGGCGGACGCACCCATCAAAGGAGGAGACATAGGCAAGCGCAAGAAGACATCTCCTCAAGCGGCTAGCTACGGCCAGATATCTCGTGAACTCAAGGAGCAGCACCGCAGAGAGCGTACGCGGAGGGATAAGGAAGCCAAGCGAGCCGTCCAGCGGGAGGAAGAGTCGGCTATGGAGGCGCCATATTGATTTGAGAGTTGTTCATGAGCACATATGCTTTGCTTTCGTCACGCATTGGATCTCCACTCAGTCCCAGCATGTAGCATTACTACGACCCACTATGATATGTAACATCTACAAATCCTTGATCTCTATACCAGGACCCTGTCGAGAGCTCAGGATGACACGTGTGATCGCAGTTGCTACGTATGGCGTGAGCTACGAGAATAACAAACAGAGTGGGGCATACGCACGAGGCTTCTTGTTTGCGCCCTTCGACGACCTGTCTTCCGCAGAGGCCAGATTACCTGTTGCTTCCTTGACCACGTTCAAGAAGTAGCGGACATTTTTCACGACGTCGGAGATGGGGAAGTGCATCTGAAGGGTCCCCTTAAGCAAACTACTCACGACAAGGTGCAAAACGCGCATACCTTCGCGATTGGTGCCCTGATGGTCCCGGCCTTGTCACCCTTCCACTCACTGGTTCCCTTCAGTTTCCGAAGGAAGCCGGAAATATTCGCGGTGACAGTGCCGCGACGCTCTGATGGCATGAGACCTCGGGGACCTAGTACGCGACCTAGTTTCGGGGTGATTGCGCGAATGAGGTCCGGTGTGCACAGGAACATCGAAGCCTGGTGTCGGCCGCTGATGATCTGTATGACGTCTCAACGTCAGTCAGTGAACACACGGTCACCAGGATGATACGTACACCATCAATGAGCTCTGGTCCACCGACGATGTCTGCCCCAGCACGCTTCGCCTCGTCCGCCGCCTTGCCCTCGGCGAACACCAAGATACGGTCATGACTCGTTTGCTTGGTCTCCCTTGGTAGACTGTAACGACCCTTTGGGATAGCTGCACCTCTCTCCAAGAGTGTCTTGATTACCAGCTCGTATGTTGAATTAGGCGCAGCCACCTCGACAGCCTGAGGAACATGAATACACGTCAGTAGGAGCACGCAGCTATGTGACCTGGCACGACGCACCCGTAGCACGTTGATGGCGTCGTCCAGCGTCATCCGTTCCCCAGAGTAAGTATTCTTCTTCGCCTTCAGAGCCTTCTTCCGCGCTTTCGCGGCAAGCTGGGCCTTGGTGGGGGGCACAATCTTCCTCTCCTTCTTCCGCGCCAGAACGGCCTGACTGCTATGAAACTGGCGGCAGTTCTGCCATGTCTGGAGGCAATTGAATTCGAGTCTCAGTTATACCTTGGCAGGCATCGACTCACCCTACGCGATAGCAGACCTTCGAAAGGGTGGCTACGCGCCCCCAGCTGTACGAGGAAAGCAGACATGGTCGAGTGAAGGATTGAATTTCCCGGAACGGAAGTAGGCAGTAGACGCCCGTTACGACCAGGTCACGATATTCAGCCTTGGGCGCCTATGACGGCATCGGCATGGCCAGTGGTAGGTGTTCGCTGCAGCAACTATGAATATACTTTGTTGACATGACACATAGTTACAGTCATACCAAGGCTGCTACCGCGGAAGGCACCCGGACTAAAATCGTGGCTGTGAGAACAAGCGGAACGATGGTCGACGGGTGCGAGTGTCCCGGGCACGGATGATGCCCGAAGGGCAATCGCGTGAGGTAAGATAGGCCCAGCACACTTCCGACTACATCACGTGCCCAAGAATCGGGCGCTTCGTACCGGTTTGGCAGGACAGATGTCAGAAAGAGAGAAAATATGTTGCGGAAATGTAGTGTACATAGCAGGAAGATTGGAACCTGTCAATATGTAGCAATGGATCTCTTCTAGAGATGTGCAGTCTCAGTTCTTCGCTGGATAGACTCTGATTCATGATCCCACGCAAACTGTGTTCAGAGTCGAGCAGGACAGATTACATAATCAGGATATTCGGATTATTCTCAATTGGGCGAAGTGGTCGAGTACACTCCTAGTCCCTGATGCCCCCAAGGAAGAAGCGGGCTCGCATTGGCCTGCGTAATCTTGGGCTCTATGCTATCAGGAAGGAGGAGAGGGCTCAATTTTTGAACCAGGAAAATGTAGTGAGTGCTTACAACAGTAATGCATAGGTACTCACTATGACGACAGGCCACGACAACACCGGTGCCTGTCTCTGCAGATGCTAGCCAGTCCAGCGAGAGCTGCAAGACAAAGAAGCTCTCTCCAATGGAGGTCTATGAACAAATGGGGAGGACATTTTCGGAGATCATTCAGCCTACCTGGGATACAAAGGACGACTCGGTGTTGATGGCACCAGCCGGAACAGATGCACCACTGCCAGCCGGCGGTGCCGATGAACCAACAGGCGATGTACCCATGCTGGATGTGCCACTGACGAGTGATGTTCCTTCTGCTGGGAAGAAACGTGCATGCTTTGAGCCACCACCATCAATTGAGGAAGCAAAATCAGCTCACCGAGACTTGGGCGACCTTCTGCGCCCACGGCGAAAGAATGGAAAAGGACACCTGCCATTCCGTGATGGCGACAAGCTTCAGCGACAGATGGAACAAATGAAGATGTTCCTACACTTCTTCATTGATCCAGACAAACATGGGAGGCATCTTGGCTGGGCTGCAGCTTCCCTTAGAACTGCGCAGGCTTGGGAACAAGGCCCAAACCGGGTGTGGAGGCTATGCGAGTGGACCCGAGACTTCATGGAAGATCAACACTGCTTACCGTTCATGCCCGACGTGACATGGAAGACATCGCTCCTCGAGAAACCAGATCTGAAGGAGGCCATCAGTGAGCACTTGCAGAGCGTAGGCAAGTACGTACACACAATGGACATCATTGAGTTCATGGCAAGACCCAACATTCTCACAAAGTATGGGCTTGCAAAACCGGTCAGTCTCTCGATGGCGCAGACATGGATGCATGTTCTTGATTACCACTGGACAAAGGTTCCATCGGGTCAGTATGTTGATGGTCACGAGCATGCAGATGTTGTTGATTACCGCAACAACGTCTTCCTGCCTGCAATGGCAAATTGGACCAGTACACACGAGATTACATTGATGGACACACCGTGCAAGGCCCTGTCCTTCCTGATGGGGCCTTCCAGCAAGGCCCAGACATGCATATCTGCTTGGTTGATGGTGTCCCACTTGAGGGCTTCGAGTCAATGTTGCCTGATGGTGCTTACCAGAGCAATGGACCTGAGTTTGATGTGCAAATGTCAGATGGGTCAGTGCAACATGGCACTGAAATTGAACTCACCATGCCGGATGGTTCAACGTGGTGGGGAATCCAGGTCCTTATCCCGAGGAAGGTAGCAGCTGCCGAGCCAGGTGCTGAACCAGAATTGAGCCGGCCCAGGCGCATTATCTTCTGGTACCATGACAAATCCACCTTCTACGCCAATGACTGCTGTCACACCTGCTGGGTCCACAAGTCTGAGCGCGCAACTCCATGCACGAAAGGCAAAGGTGCCTCCCTCATGGTCGCGGATTTCGTTTCGGTGGATTACAGATTTTTGTGCTCACCTGATGGGAAAGAGTCTGCGCAAGTTCTATTTCGCGCGGGGAAGAATCGGGATGGGTACTTCACCAATCAAGGAATCATCGAGCATGCGTTGCACACCATGGACATCCTGTTGCGTCACTACCCAGACAAAGACCATTTCCTCATCTTCGACAATGCGCCCATGCACCTGAAATGCGATGACGATGCCCTCTCTGCCCGCCGCATGTCCTTGAAGCCCACTGCACCTGGTAAGCCCCTGTTCGGGGTGGATGTTGATGTGATTGGCGCAGATGGGTGGGCGATCTATGGGCAGCGTGCACGGATGGACGATGCCCACCTTCCGGATGGCCGGCCACAATCGTTGTATTTTGACGAGGATTCAGAGCGACCAGGTGTATTCAAAGGAATGGCAAAAATCCTCGAGGAGTGCGGCATCAACGTCACGGGTAAACGAGCTCAGTGCCCTGACTTCAAATGCAAGCCCCCCGCTCTTGATTGCTGCACTTGGCATATATTGTACAATCAGCCCGACTTCCATGATACCAAGAGCGTCTTGGAGAAGCACTGCTCACAGCAGGGATTCAAGGTCCTCTTCCTGCTGAAATTCCACTGCGAACTCAACCCAATCGAGCAATGCTGGGGTTTTGCCAAGGCCGAGTACCACAAGTCTCCACCATCGACCGTGGAAGCCGACCTCGAGAAGAACATGCAAACATTGCTGGACCTTGTTCTGCTGGAATCCATATGAAGGTCAGATCATTTTTCCCGCGGAAGACAGTGACACTTTGCTCAGGTTCTTCATTCGTTCACAGCGTTTCATGGACACATATCGCCGTGGACTGTCTGGGAAACAACCTGTGTGGGCATCCAAGAAGTATCACAGCCATTGAGTGCTCCCAAACAGCATTCTTGATGACCTTGAGAAGGCTGGCATATCATGCACATAGATCTACTCACTACTAACTTCCCATTGTCATACCATTATTGTACATACTTACTCATCACTCATCACCAGTTTATTGCTGTGGCATAGTCTCCCTGCCTGTCGCACCTACTAGGAACCCTTGTTTGTCTACTCTACTTATCCTGCACTCGATGTGTACATAATCCTCCATAAACGGACTTGTCAGTTGGTGCACGTGAGGTTCCTGTAGCACCAATAGTCGTTGGAAGTGTGCTGGGCCTATCTTAGGTACATAAAAGATCACTGTCTATATACCCCTCCCCCTTATCATTCTCGGCAAGGTACTATCATGGCCGAGCTTGTGAGCTCGTCCCGGACCATATGCTGCAACAGTGGCCACAACTACCATTGGTACAAGTACTGTACAACTTGGTGACCTCCACCCTGGTGTCACTCCACCGATGTGTATGGATCTATGGTAACTCGCTGAGATTACTGAGTATACCCCGCATTAGTAAATACCGCAATGCCTCTGGCTCTGCTCCAGAGGCATGTCATTACTAGTGCAGGAACTTGAAGTCCAAAATTCTAAGAGATACGGGAAGAGACACCTCAGGTTAGTGTGATATGGGTGGAACAGTGACCCCATCTATGAGATGGTAACTCCATCTGGACAGAGGCGTGTCAACTGCAAGTTGAGGGTATTGCGGCAGCACTTATTCCCTTGTGTGGCTGTACATAAAGTATTCAAAGTATAATATTCAAGAGCATTCAGCCTTGTGCCAGCATCAGACAGTTTCCCCCAATCAACAGATTGTTGAACTTCTACCATTTCAGGTGTTATCTTATCAGGCTTCCCTGATATGGACTTGTATTGTGTTCTGCAACACTATGTACCTTACTGTATGCTCACCTTCCTTTTTTGCTCTTATCTTATCTGCAGGACTCGTTATCTCTTGTCCTGACTTAGTAGATTAGATTATGGACCTCCAGGCCTCTGCTCCTTAGCATATGATATTACCGGTAACCAGGAGTTCCAGCTTTCCATCTTACTAATGCTGACTCATGTAGCTTATGATAATGACTCATGATGACTTGACCATCAGGTGATGGTTGTTGAACAAATAGAGAGCACCTAATAAGGCAGCCAAGTTCACACACTGGCACTCCAGGTCACAGGAGTATCACATGCAATGTAGATAGATTCACATGCATCAGGATTGGTATTAGTTAGGTACTATACAGTAGCTTAGTCATACGGTCTCCTACATGTATATAAGGACCCCTGTAGTGTAGCTAAATCCCAAGTCGCTCAATAGCAACATTGCGTGCATCAAGCCTCACAAGCTAACAAACCAGGTAAGTTAGTGTCCCACTACACTGCGTAGAGTAGCCTGCTTGTCAGGTTATGAGCCCTGCTCACTGCGCGGTACTGCGCCCTTGAGGCTGCGTCCGCTGCGGGCTACAATAGCTTACCTGGACGTCACCCTTAGGGGCTTTGATGTCAAGGGGAGACTCTGTGCCTATACGGCTGCGGGTCAAGACCATTGCACCTATATGGCTGCAGGTCGAGCATGGCTTTGCCATTGCTGTCCCCAACACTTAGTCCAGTGTGGTGCAAGCACCGTCTCGGCTGCATAATCAGAGTGCTGATAATGTGTTAACAGAACCATATCAATCAACTGCTCTATCACCACCACAATCAAAATGTCGAACAGCCTCCAGAACCTCGTCCCCATCCTTGACAGATCCAACTACCGCCGCTGGGCTGAGCTCATGAAAGCTTACCTCCAGCAGCAGGGGGTCTGGCTCATCGTCGATCTCCCGGCAGGTATCGAGGAGCCATCCCTGGCTGAAGATGGCAAGAACTGCTCCGATGTCATTGAATGGCATCAGATGCAGGCGAAGGCCATGGGCAGCATTCGTTTGCGCCTTAGTGTCGAGGTCGCACATCTTGTCAGAGACAAGAACAACGCCAAGAGTCTTTGGACCACCTTGGAAGGTGTTTACGGAGGTACCAGTGCCATGGGGGCTTTCGCCTTCTTCAAGGCTGCTATTAACATCCGTATCCCAGCCAACGAGCACCCCGGCCCTGCAATCTCTAAGATCCAGAGCAACCTCAACAAGCTCAACGGGGTAGGCCTTGGCCTACCCGCGCCAATGAGGACACTCATAGTCCTCGGTGCCGCCCCGTCCCGGTATGACACAGCGATACAACTCGCGCTCAGCCAGAAAGAGATCAAAGATCTCATGGTGGCAACGGTCCAGGAAGCGCTAGTCATTTCCTGGGAGCAGTCGAAGAACAAGGGGCAGTCATCAGCCCAAAAGATCTCTGCCATCAAGCAGAAGAAGGGCAACCCCTCCTTCTCGCAGCAGCAGCGCCCTGAGGGCAGCAGCAGCACGGGAAAGAAGGAGTGGGATGGCAAGGGCAAGGGGAAGGCCAAGGGCTTCACCCCTCGAGGGAAGCACAGCAGCAAAAGCCGTGATAAGCCGCATTCGCACAAGCACGACAAAGTTGCAGAAATGCACATCGCCGACACAGTGTCGATCCCCGCCCCAACAACCAGCACCATCGTCAAGTTAGTGCATTTGGGCAGCAGGACTCGAAAGGTCAAAGCACCTGCTCCTAACAAGGGCAAGAAGCGCGCACACGGTGACTGGCTCGGGCAAGCCCTACAGCTCGCTAAAGACCTAGACATCGCCAGCACGTCGGAGACAATCCGCACGCTGAAGGAAGTCGTGAGCGCTGCTCACATTGAAGAAGTCTCCTCGGACACCGAGTTGCGCACCTCAAAGTGCAGCAAGCATGGTGACATCGACATGGCTGATCACATCGACGAGGTCATGAACGACGAATATATCAGCGAGGATGACGACTTCCGTGACACCAAGGAGAAGTCCATCATCTGGGCATCAGACCCAGAAGACATCGACGACCACAATGCTGAATTAAACGGCATGATCGCGCAGGCCGCGGGCCTTGCGCCCCCTATAGTCGATCACAGCTTTCGGAACCCACTAACGGGGGAGCTTCGCTGTATGGAGCCATACAATGGCTACGATGACTGGGGAAATGAGTACGTCACTCAACTTCCTAACCCTAAGCAAGTAACTAATAGTGCTTTCACAGCCGCTTCTAACTTGCACAACAGTGCTTGGACATTTGTAAATGTACTTAGTAGCAGCTTAAAAAATGTACAATGTATTCATTCGTGCGATTACGCTGCGTGCTCATGTTGTAAGGGTAAAGGAAAAAATCACTTTTCAGCAAATGAGTGGCTACTGGACTCAGGTGCATCATTGCACATAACAAATGACATGAGAGATTTCTTGGAATTTGAGTATCTCCAGAATTCCAATCCGTACCCAAACAGCACAGGAAGGAGTGGTAGGCAGCATTATTGCTAAAGGAACTGTGTTCCTCAACTACCAAATAGACGAACAATGGCTGCAAACGCGCCTATACCCCGTCTACTATGTGGAGAATTGCTCGGTTCGTCTCTTATCATTAGGGATGTTCCTCCAAGACGGACTAGATTTGCGCGCAACAGCGCAGCATATTAGTCTGTATGAGCCAGGAGCACGGAAACCTTTATTCAGGTTTACACCGCAGCACCCGGACACTACCACCTTTACCCTCGTGGCTGAATCAGGTAAAAATGTTCAGAATATTTATCTGAACGTAAATGAAGTCGATTACTCGACTATGCATCACCGCTTTGCGCACCCTTCAAAGGACGTGCTTGCAAAGGCGAAGGAGCATACATCTGGATTCCCCAGAAAGGTGGAGATTCCTAAGGACTCACCAATATGCCAGGGATGTGCAAAAGGGAAAATGCACTCTAAGTCATTCCCGCCATCCAAATACCGGGCTAAGGAGCCGTTTGAACTCATTCATTCAGATTTAAAATCCTTCCCAGTTGATTCTTATCACAAGTACAAGTACTACATACTGTACTATGATGACGCCTCATCACATGCATGGACTGTAAATTTGTGCAAGAAATCTGCAGCAATTACAGCCACAAGGCAATTCCTCGCCATGATAAAAACTAAATATGGAAAATTAGTGCAGAAGTGGATGTCTGATGCAGGGGGAGAATACGTCTCCACTGCATTCAAAGACCTTCTAAAGGATAATGGCATAGAGATCCTTCAAAGCTTGCCGCATACTCCTCAGGAGAATGGCAGAGCTGAGCGCTTCAATAGGATGCTCATGGACAAAGCAGAGGCAATGCGCCATGATGCTTGTCTACCTCCATCCTGGTGGGAATTCGCCGTGGATCATGCAGTCCATGTTTACAACAGGACACCAATTTGTCGCCTTAATTGGCTTACCCCCTACGAATTGATACATGGTGAGCCGCCATCTGTGGCACACCTGCGCATTTTCGGCTGTGGTGCGTATGTCTTTATACCCAAGGACATTAGAAAAAACGGTTTATCGCCCAAGTCGGAGCTGATGATTTACCTTGGGGGAGATGGCTCTACTGAGCGCACTGGCGGGTGGCTCTTTATGAGAGCACCAGATAATGTTTTGTTCAGATCATCCACTGCGATGTTTGACAAAACAATGTTTCCTAAGTGCCCTCTGACTAATCGTCGAGGCACAACTCGAGTTTGGCCACCTCGAGAAGAAATGATCCCAGTGGATCAACCACACACCACACCTCAGGTAGATGAGGATGACGACGATGATCATCCAAACCATCACCTTCCTAAAAGGGGAAATGGTCATGTTCATGACGATGAACAGGAGCAGCAGGATGCGCCCGCAGACCCAGTACCTCCGCCCCATGCACCGGTTGAACACCCTGCACCCCCTGTGGAGCCACGACGTTCAGCAAGGGAGCGGAGACCAGTAACTCGTAGAGGTAATGTCTATGGTGAGCAGCGGAAGCCCCAAGACATACTAAAGGACATTGAAAAACAGGGGAGATGGAAAGAGATGGTTGGTGAGGATGCGGGTAGCTCCCGGACCAAAGCCGGACCATCAAGGCAGCAAAAACAACAGGTTCCCGGACCTAGTTCTGCACCAAATCCTCCTCCACACGACGAACCTGTTGAGTCCGCCCCATCCGATGAGGATGAAGTGCAAAGCGCTGAGTTACTACTGGCAGAATTATGCCGGGAAGGGGGAGTTCAGTTAGTCGAGTTGCTGCTTACAAAAGCGCTACCCACCCTCGACAACGATCTACCAGATGGGACCAGCCCGAGAGAATGGTCATTCCGCGATATATTAAAGCTACCCAAAAAGGAGCTTGAGGAGTGGATGACAGCGTGTTGCGAAGAGCTTGAGGCACTTCACAAACACAATTTCTATCAACTGGTTGATCGTCCTAAGGGACGTAAAGTCACCAAAAACTGATGGTCAGAAAAAGGCCAGATTGGTCGCCAAAGGTTACTCCCAAATTGAAGGCCTTGACTATGATCAGGTCTTCTCTCCAGTCATACACTTTGAGACTGTACGCCTAATCCTCGCCTTAGCTGCGCTTGAGGATATGCACGTCTCTGGACTTGATGTCCATAATGCCTATCTCTATGGCAAGCTCGACGAGGAAATTTACATGGAGCAGCCTGAAGGCTTTGCAGTACCAGGCCAAGAACACAAAGTACTCCGGCTACTTCGTGCTCTTTACGGACTTAAGCAGGCAGGGCTTGCATGGTGGCGCACCCTCAATGAGTCCCTAAAGGAACTTGGCTGTATATGCCTTGTATCCGATGCCAGAATATTTGTCTATAAGACAAAAGATGGTCGCTTTGTGCTGATCATTGTCTATGTTGACGATGCCATATTTTGTGGCAAAGACAAGACCCTAGTCCTTGCACTAAAGGACCACTTCATGAAGAAATGGGAGTGTCGCGATTTAGGCGACGTCAAGGAATTTCTACGCATGTGCATAACTCGGAAAGGCCGCGAAATCCATCTGGATCAATGCGCCTACCTTGAGAAAGTGCTGCAGCGCTGTGGCATGCAGAACGCAAAACCTGCGCCAACTCCACTCCCTACTGGATACAAGCCCGTGGCAAATACTGGCACGGCTGATCCAACTCTTCGAAGCAAGTACCAGACTGTCATCAGTTTCTTGCTATACCTTATGCTCAGGACTCGACCTGACATTTGTTACGCCATGACACTACTTGCACAGTTTGCAGCAAATCCATCACAGGACCATTTAAACAGAGCGCTATACATCTGCCGCTATTTAATTGGTACTAAATCCTATGCGCTAGTTTATGAAGGACAAAGCGGCAACGGATTATTGGCGTGCACTGACTCTGATTGGGCAGACAGCCCAGAGGCCAGAAAGTCACGGTCTGGGCATTTTTTAAAGTTCGCGAACAGTGCATTCAGTTGGCTGTCTAGAAGACAGAAGACAGTTGCTCTGTCATCCACTGAAGCCAAGTATATGTTGCTGAGTGATTGCTCGCGACAAGTAGCATGGATAAAGATGCTCCTAGAGGAGATCGGCTACAAACTCGGACCGCTGCCCATCTGCTCAGATAATCAAGGAGTAATATTCATCAGCTCCAATCCCATCACAGAGCATCGGTCTAAACACATTGACATTCACTATCATTATGTGAGGGAGCTCGTGGAAGACAAAAAAGTTGAAGTCTTCTACATAAGCACAGATGACAATCCAGCAGACCTGTTCACTAAGAACTTGGGTCATGTCAAATTCCTCAAATTTAGAGGAATGCTTGGACTAAGATTCTATGATTAGAGTCCAGCATAGCTGGCTGCACTATGCGCCATTTAATGCTTGCGTGCATCTGTTGAACAATAGAGAGCGCCTAACTAGGCAGCCGAGTTCACACACCGGTACTCCGGGTAACAGGAGTAACACATGCATCGTAGATAGAATCACATGCATTAGGATTGGTACTATACAGTAGCTTAGTCAGACGGTCTCCTACATGTATATAAGGGCCCCTGTAGCGTAGTACAATCCAAGTCGCTCAACAGCAACTTTGTGTGCATCAAGCCTCACAGCTAACAAACCCGGTAAGCTAGCGTCCCGCTACACTGCGTAAGAGTAGCCTGCTCGTCAGCATCTACCGCTGCACTTAGCAAGGGGGAGTGTTGAACAATAGAGAGCGCCTAATTAGGCAGCCGAGTTCACACACCGGCACTCCGGGTCACAGGAGTATCACATGCATCGGGATTGGTATTAGTCAGGTACTATACAGTAGCTTAGTCATACGGTCTCCTACATGTATATAAGGACCCCTGTAGCGTAGCTCAATCCCAAGTCGCTCAACAGCAACTTTGTGTGCATCAAGCCTCACAGCTAACCAACCAGGTAAGTTAGCGACCTGCTACACTGCGTAAGGTAGCCTGCTCGTCAGAGGAGGTGGGTGCAGAGGAGGCGGGCGCAGGAGAGGCGGGCGCAGATGATGCCAATGGCAGCAGAGCGGAGGTAGTGGGCAATGTGCCACCTGTCATTGTTCATCAGCTACATTCTGTTGAGCAGTTTGAATGTACCACTCACCGACCGGACACTCAGACACATCTGCAAGGAATTATGAGCACATCGTTGTTCAGAAATATAAATCCAACTCACCTTGGCTACCCGATGGCCCAGCATGATCAGGCAACATTCTCACTTCAATGTCCTTCCAGGACATGAAGTTGCCATCCTCGTTTCCATGCCTCCGCCTTCAGTGGGGGGAGGGGATGGAGCAAACACTGTGGGTGCGTTAGTCCTTGTTTACATTGAGGCGGCGGTATACATACGGTCGGAACCTTGGTCGCTGCCGTCGTCAAAGAGCGGGCGGGGAGCAGGTTTGGTGAAGTCTGGGAGAGAGGGGGCGTTGAGTGGGTAGTCGTCCTCCTCAGAGGACACGATCCGGGGGCCAATGGTGTGTCGAGTCAGAGAGGACTGCATGAGGGAAAGGATCTGTGCGGCGAGAAGTAATAGAAGAGGGGAGAGATGTAGGTGGGACTTACCGAGTTTGAGTGACGAGGTCGAGCGACTACCGCAAGCAGATTGCACAGCGTGTTGGCAGGCAAAACCTCAGGCGGCTGCCGGTCCAGACACCACCTGGGCCAAGGAGTCCATGTGGGCTTTGCTCCCACAGGATGCCAGAAGCAAAGGAAGATGAATGCCAAAGTCCGCACCGTGGTAGCGTCCAATGGCAGGTACTAGATAGTGTCGAAGATAGAAAAGATATCACACTCACCTTCCCACTGAACCGCACAGTGAACAGGCCAGACTTTCGACGGGCAACCGCGCATTCAGCCAGCCAGCACTCCAAGTGTATGACTCCCGCCCCCTGCACAAAGCGCTTAATTTTCTTTTTAGAATGAACACCGCGCTGTGGGATTCGCAAAAATATGTCCGAGCGGGCAGGATTAGCCACCACTGAAGCGCAATGTGCCCTGCAACTCGAGGTAGTAAGCACAGTGCTGGAACAGGTTTAGTAGGTCTGATAAATGTAAGGTACATACTGAAATAGGCTGTATATGGTGAGCAAATTGGATGGCGGCATATGCAAGTATGCAGCTGCACTGGCAAGTCAGCAGCTGTATACGTGCATGCCACTGAGGAACTGGGACACGGTTTTTTAGAACCTGGATGCAGATACAGGACACGTCTGCATGTATGTTAGGACATAAATGGAATAATTGGAAACTGACCTTTGGAAGGGCAAAAGAGCAAAAGGCGAATATTGACGCTGAATGGAAGGTGAATCGCCGATTTAACCATCTAAATGTCAGGTGAGGGCGCGCCTTACGTGCTAGAGCTTGTATATGGCCTGTCACCGTTGAAATCTTCATCCCCATCTAGCTGTAGTCATTGAGGTGAGTCTTGAAAATTAATGACACTCACAGATGTATTGACACGAAAAATAAATATAGTACCTTGTGCAAGATGTGCAGGAAGAAACACGACTTGGAAGAACTGCTAGCGCAAACATGTAACGCGTGCAATGAGTGGTTCGAGACGATGCAGGGACTGATGGCTCACCAGTCAATGAGCAAGAAGTGCTCTTGGTACAAGAAGGGAAAGTTGAAGGCAATATTTGAGCCTTCGCCTGAGCAGCAGGCGAAGTCTTCATCGGAGTTTGCACAAGCACAGAGAAGGCAAGAAGCGTCACCAAATACTGTCAACTGGTGAGCATATAATTCCATACGAACAGATGTATAATCCAGAGAGTGGAATGTATCAACAGGTCTGAAGATGCGTCGGCATCCCAGTCATCTAGAGTGCAAGATGAAGGCATGAACAACGAGCCTGACTTTATGAAGGAACGGCTTGAAGACGGCAACGGAGAACACGATGACGTAGAGCTCAGAGAAGAAGACGAGGAAGAAGAAGATTTTGATGAGGATCTCGCATTTGTGCAGGTTCCTGGACCAAGTGCATCTAGAAGGCAGCCTCAAGCAGGGCCGTCTCAACAGACCCGGCGACGGACAGTGATACAACTCGACGACGATGAAGACACATGAGTCGAGGATATTGACGAGACAGCAGGGGAGGTTATCGGCAACGGAGAGACGGTTAGAGAGGACTGGCGGAGGCATTTTTCGCTGCAGGCGGGGGAGAAGAGGGCCTCTAGGAAGAGGAAAGGTGTGTATTATGGGTTATTGAGAGAATGAACTCATAGACTTACATGTGAGTTTCCAGCTGCGTGGACACCAGACAATCCAGATTCCAAGCTCTGGCATCCCTTTGAGTCCGAGCTGGACTGGCAAGTGGGCTCTTGGGCGATCAATGAGGAGGTGCACAAGGGTGCTGTTGATCGTTTGTTGAGTATTCCCGGGGTGCGTACATCTATTCTGCACTCACTGGTTATTGATGTTGTGTTTTAGTTTCGCAAGAAGCTTGGTTTGTCATATCACAACATGCGCGCCCTCCTTCAGAAGGTCGAAGACCACGTATAGGCTCAGAGCCTGCAAGGTTTGATACAGTTGTTGTCTTGCATGATGACAACACTGAGGCTACAGGAGTCCAAGGTATGCACTTTTATTCCAATACCACCATTTGCAAGGAAGTACTGATTGATTTTCTCCACAAGGTATGCGTATTGGCCGCGTCAAAGTGATATTCAAGCTACTGGACACAATCTACGAGCACGGCAACCTCAATGAGATGCACGCACCTGAGGAGTGGGCCACTCAAGGACCCCTAGCATACGTCGAATGGTACGCAAACCTCCCGGCTTCTGCAGACCCGGTACATATGATGTATGAGGTCCGCAAGCTACCTCTACACACAGATGGTACACCAGCTGGTGAGATCATACCCCTCAGTATGATCTGCCAGTCATGTCAGTTGATACCTCGATTCCCAAAACCTACAAAAGAGCGTGTTGTAGCTACTGTACCAACTGACTGGACTTCAGACTCTGTGCTCGACAAAGCACAGAAGTTCTTACTGAATAATTGGGCTTCTAAGTATTCATACCAAACTCTATGGTAGTTTAGTCACAGTCTCTTAGTAGTAGCATCAATATATTGTATTCTGTGGAATAGAAAATGAAACATGAATAGCAGAACTTTGAATACAAAGATGAACTACACCAGCAACAACGATGGTCCTCATAAGTACAAAATGTAATGCATTTACATGGGATTTATGCCATGGTTACCATTCCATGCCATTCTGATGGCATTTCATTTACCTGAAAGTGAATAGTGATGTCAGCTGCCTTTGTCAAGGCCTGCAAGCCGGCAATTGCCTTTCGATGCACCAAAAGGCCAAATATGGTGGGACCATACTTGCCAAGGTAAATAGGTTTTTCCTGATGAACCTCCTCGACCTCAACCACCAAAGCACCTTGACTGTTTGACAAGGATGAACCGGACTGTGTGACCTTTGTCCCATCCGTGGTAGTGTGAACGACTACCATGTTCACCTTTTTACCATTGCCATTGCCACCATTTCCTTTCCCCTTGCCCTTGTTGCCACCCTTCTTGGGGCACAGGTGTGGGTACTTGGTCCAGCATTGGTCCGAACTGTGTTTCTTGCTGCAGTGCGTGCAAGGACCATTACCATTGTGAACCTTGACCTGGGAAGTCTTAGATGCAGACTGTCCAATTCCGGACTGGTGGAGAGATTCCTTGGAGAGAATCTTGCTGACCAGAGTCTCAACCTTCAGCTCCTTGAGAACAGTTGTTGCCATGATGGCCGACACCATTGTCGAGTAGCTGTCCAGGATCTTTGACATTAGGAGGAGAGCCTGGGTTGGCTCATCCAACGTAATGCCGCCGTTGACGATGTCCTTGAGTATGGTTTGGATCTTGGAAATCTGATCCTGCATTGGCTTGTTGTTGTCCATTTCTCTCGACTTGATGAGAGATGAGAACTGCGACCAAACATATGCTGCATCTGGGGTACTGAAGTGTGTCTTGAGTGATGCCCACATGTCCATTGCTGATTTCATGACCTCAACATCATCAACCTTCTCGTAGAGAAGGTGATGGAAACTGTTGTCCATGTGCATAAGAATGACACCCTTGGCTCGGGTGTTTGCCTTCTTATAGTCCGCATTTTGTAGGTCACTGGCTTTTAGAGCCTCATCAGCTTCTATAAATGTAAGGTAGCCAAGTATCTGGCTCAACCAAACCTTGTAGTCCGAGGACTTTTTGAGGACTGAAATGCTGTCTGCCTTCATGTCTGACATAGTGGTGGATAGGAGATAAAATTTGAAGAAGTCTGATACTTCTTTTGAAATGGAGGGTGGTGGTAAACTTTCAAGAACAAAAGCAAGGTCAGGGGATAGTGCTGGTTCCTCTGCTTCTTCTTGAGATGGTGCTAAGAGTTCCTCTACGTTGTCTTCCTCAAAGAGATTCAATAGATCTGACAGTAAAGTAGTGGGAACAAACAATGGAGATAGATTTACTGGAGAAACTTCAGGAGTTGGAGAAAACACTCTAGAGCCAGGGATAGATGGAGACCTGTACTCTGGGATAGATGCAAGATGTTGGGGTTCAGGTTCAGAACCCTTGAAAAAACTTGTGGAAGCAAACTCAGAATAAAGATCGGTCTCTTGCCAGTTGTTTACTGAGATGCCCCAGTCTGTACCTTTGGTGTATGGACCAGACCACCTATTCTTACAGACTGTGTCTTCACACACCCAGTACCCATAGTCAGGTCCTGTGGGTCATTGATGATAGTCTTGCTTCTCAGTGAAGTCGAATAAGTGCGGTAGACCTTTGCAGTCAAATGGAGTTTCTTCTGCTGATTCTGCTGCTGCTGCTTCCAAATTCTTGTCTAGCATATGTTCAGATGAAGCCACAATGTGATGCTTGACTTATATATATTCCAGTGTATGCAAAATAAAATGCTAGGTACGCCAACCTGTCTACAAACTAATCCAGTCCAAATAGCCCCCATTGGCTATGCTCGTAAGGTCCTTCATGACCTTTCTGTACCGCTTGACAAGCAGTTCCTGCGGCATCGAAAATTTGACAGTGCCGACGCAGCGACAGGCCCACGAGATACTGTTGCACTGCTGCTTAGACCAGTTGCTGGCCTTATCAAAGTTGTTGCTGACCCAATTGAGTTGGTCAGTGAAGCGGTGGAGGGCATGTTGAACTTCTACTATTTCATACGTTATCTAATCAGGCTCTCCTGATAAGGACTTATCTTGTGTTCTGCTACACTACTATACATAGATTACATTCCTTTTGATTCTTATCTATAGATAGTCTATACCGAGTTCCATTTGGCATTCCACTCGGTATCCATTTGGTACTCCATTCAGTATCAGAACTCCGCTCCCTTGTCATATGATATTAACAGTTATCTATAGTTCCGTTTACCGTCTTACTAACACTTATTCATGAAGCTTACGATGATGACTCATGACTCAGACATCATCTGATAGGTATACTGTACAATCAGATAATGTCTTCCTCTCATGTATATATACTGGGCTCAAATGCCCTCTAATGCAATTGTTCCTTCCTCTGCTCTCCTGTGTGCCTAACGGGTTCCCTTGAGCAGTTCCCCTCACAGGTTCGTTTATCTGCCTTTACAGCCACTCCATTTCACTCCTTCAACAGGGCACGCTGGGAATCTCTGAGCAACGACTTGAAGAGATACTTCTTGTCAAAGATGGCCTGATAGTGCTCGATGGTGGTGCTGACCTTCTTCTCGAGGATCCCAACTACTTCTTTGGTTGACTTCTTGTTGAAGTCAGGAAGCGGGCGTGGAGCGGGAGCAGAAAGACGTTCAGCAAGGAAATGAGGCTGGGCAGTGGGGTTGGAGCGGACAGGAGTGGGGAGTGGGTGTGACTGGAATCACAAAAATGTTAGATCCTAGATCGAAGTTGATGTAGTAGAGTCAGTGTCAACAAACCTTTCTCTCAGGTCTCATTGGAGGATAAACTTTGTGCAAACGGTGCGAAGGCCCACTGGAAATACGATCCTTTAGTGCTTTCGGCACTTCAGGTCATCAAATGCTAAGTCTATGATAAGACCAGCAAACTTGCTATGCTTACTCCTAGAAGCATAGTCTTGAAGAGATCCTGCAGGGATAGAACAATGAGGTTTACATGTAGAGTGCAGGGCTCATAACCTGTTGAAGGAGTGAGAGGGAAGTGGCTGTAGAGGCAATGAACAAACCTGAGGGTAACTGCTCAAGGGAGGAGCCCGTTAGGCACATGGGAGAGAGCAGGAAGGAACAATACATTAGAGAGCATCTGAGCCTAGTATATATACATGTGGGGAGACCATTGACGAGCAGGCTACTCTACGCAGTGTAGCGGGACACTAACTTACCTGGTTTGTTAGCTTGTGAGGCTTGATGCACGCAATGTTGCTATTGAGCAACTTGGGATTTAGCTATGCTACAGGGGTCCTTATATACATGTAGGAGACTGTATGACTAAGCTACTGTATAGTACCTGACTAATACCAATCCCGATGCATGTGATACTCCTGTGACCCGGAGTGCCGGTGTGTGAACTCGGCTGCCTTATTAGGCGCTCTCTATTTGTTCAACACTCCCCCTTGCTAAGTGCAGCGGTAGATGCGCGCAAGCATAATGGCGCATAGTGCAGCTGACTATGCTGGTCTTTAGTCATAGAACCGAAGTCCAAGCATTCCTCTAAATTTGAGGAATTTGACATGACCCAAGTTCTTAGTGAACAGGTCTGCTGGATTGTCATCTGTGCTTATGTAGAAGACTTCAACTTTTTTGTCTTCCACGAGCTCCCTCACATAATGATAGTGAATGTCAATGTGTTTAGACCGATGCTCTGTGATGGGATTGGAGCTGATGAATATTACTCCTTGATTATCTGAGCAGATGGGCAGCGGTCCGAGTTTGTAGCCGATCTCCTCTAGGAGCATCTTTATCCATGCTACTTGTCGCGAGCAATCACTCAGCAACATATACTTGGCTTCAGTGGATGACAGAGCAACTGTCTTCTGTCTTCTAGACAGCCAACTGAATGCACTGTTCGCGAACTTTAAAAAATGCCCAGACCGTGACTTTCTGGCCTCTGGGCTGTCTGCCCAATCAGAGTCAGTGCACGCCAATAATCCGTTGCCGCTTTGTCCTTCATAAACTAGCGCATAGGATTTAGTACCAATTAAATAGCGGCAGATGTATAGCGCTCTGTTTAAATGGTCCTGTGATGGATTTGCTGCAAACTGTGCAAGTAGTGTCATGGCATAACAAATGTCAGGTCGAGTCCTGAGCATAAGGTATAGCAAGAAACTGATGACAGTCTGGTACTTGCTTCGAAGAGTTGGATCAGCCGTGCCAGTATTTGCCACGGGCTTGTATCCAGTAGGGAGTGGAGTTGGCGCAGGTTTTGCGTTCTGCATGCCACAGCGCTGCAGCACTTTCTCAAGGTAGGCGCATTGATCCAGATGGATTTCGCGGCCTTTCCGAGTTATGCACATGCGTAGAAATTCCTTGACGTCGCCTAAATCGCGACACTCCCATTTCTTCATGAAGTGGTCCTTTAGTGCAAGGACTAGGGTCTTGTCTTTGCCACAAAATATGGCATCGTCAACATAGACAATGATCAGCACAAAGCGACCATCTTTTGTCTTATAGACAAATATTCTGGCATCGGATACAAGGCATATACAGCCAAGTTCCTTTAGGGACTCATTGAGGGTGCGCCACCATGCAAGCCCTGCCTGCTTAAGTCCGTAAAGAGCACGAAGTAGCCGGAGTACTTTGTGTTCTTGGCCTGGTACTGCAAAGCCTTCAGGCTGCTCCATGTAAATTTCCTCGTCGAGCTTGCCATAGAGATAGGCATTATGGACATCAAGTCCAGAGACGTGCATATCCTCAAGCGCAGCTAAGGCGAGGATTAGGCGTACAGTCTCAAAGTGTATGACTGGAGAGAAGACCTGATCATAGTCAAGGCCTTCAATTTGGGAGTAACCTTTGGCGACCAATCTGGCCTTTTTCTGACCATCAGTTTTTGGTGACTTTACGTCCCTTAGGACGATCAACCAGTTGATAGAAATTGTGTTTGTGAAGTGCCTCAAGCTCTTCGCAACACGCTGTCATCCACTCCTCAAGCTCCTTTTTGGGTAGCTTTAATATATCGCGGAATGACCATTCTCTCGGGCTGGTCCCATCTGGTAGATCGTTGTCGAGGGTGGGTAGCGCTTTTGTAAGCAGCAACTCGACTAACTGAACTCCCCCTTCCCGGCATAATTCTGCCAGTAGTAACTCAGCGCTTTGCACTTCATCCTCATCGGATGGGGCGGACTCAACAGGTTCGTCGTGTGGAGGAGGATTTGGTGCAGAACTAGGTCCGGGAACCTGTTGTTTTTGCTGCCTTGATGGTCCGGCTTTGGTCCGGGAGCTACCCGCATCCTCACCAACCATCTCTTTCCATCTCCCCTGTTTTTCAATGTCCTTTAGTATGTCTTGGGGCTTCCGCTGCTCACCATAGACATTACCTCTACGAGTTACTGGTCTCCGCTCCCTTGCTGAACGTCGTGGCTCCACAGGGGGTGCAGGGTGTTCAACCGGTGCATGGGGCGGAGGTACTGGGTCTGCGGGCGCATCCTGCTGCTCCTGTTCATCGTCATGAACATGACCATTTCCCCTTTTAGGAAGGTGATGGTTTGGATGATCATCGTCGTCATCCTCATCTACCTGAGGTGTGGTGTGTGGTTGATCCACTGGGATCATTTCTTCTCGAGGTGGCCAAACTCGAGTTGTGCCTCGACGATTAGTCAGAGGGCACTTAGGAAACATTGTTTTGTCAAACATCGCAGTGGATGATCTGAACAAAACATTATCTGGTGCTCTCATAAAGAGCCACCCGCCAGTGCGCTCAGTAGAGCCATCTCCCCCAAGGTAAATCATCAGCTCCGACTTGGGCGATAAACCGTTTTTTCTAATGTCCTTGGGTATAAAGACATACGCACCACAGCCGAAAATGCGCAGGTGTGCCACAGATGGCGGCTCACCATGTATCAATTCGTAGGGGGTAAGCCAATTAAGGCGACAAATTGGTGTCCTGTTGTAAACATGGACTGCATGATCCACGGCGAATTCCCACCAGGATGGAGGTAGACAAGCATCATGGCGCATTGCCTCTGCTTTGTCCATGAGCATCCTATTGAAGCGCTCAGCTCTGCCATTCTCCTGAGGAGTATGCGGCAAGCTTTGAAGGATCTCTATGCCATTATCCTTTAGAAGGTCTTTGAATGCAGTGGAGACGTATTCTCCCCCTGCATCAGACATCCACTTCTGCACTAATTTTCCATATTTAGTTTTTATCATGGCGAGGAATTGCCTTGTGGCTGTAATTGCTGCAGATTTCTTGCACAAATTTACAGTCCATGCATGTGATGAGGCGTCATCATAGTACAGTATGTAGTACTTGTACTTGTGATAAGAATCAACTGGGAAGGATTTTAAATCTGAATGAATGAGTTCAAACGGCTCCTTAGCCCGGTATTTGGATGGCGGGAATGACTTAGAGTGCATTTTCCCTTTTGCACATCCCTGGCATATTGGTGAGTCCTTAGGAATCTCCACCTTTCTGGGGAATCCAGATGTATGCTCCTTCGCCTTTGCAAGCACGTCCTTTGAAGGGTGCGCAAAGCGGTGATGCATAGTCGAGTAATCGACTTCATTTACGTTCAGATAAATATTCTGAACATTTTTACCTGATTCAGCCACGAGGGTAAAGGTGGTAGTGTCCGGGTGCTGCGGTGTAAACCTGAATAAAGGTTTCCGTGCTCCTGGCTCATACAGACTAATATGCTGCGCTGTTGCGCGCAAATCTAGTCCGTCTTGGAGGAACATCCCTAATGATAAGAGACGAACCGAGCAATTCTCCACATAGTAGACGGGGTATAGGCGCATTTGCAGCCATTGTTCGTCTATTTGGTAGTTGAGGAACACAGTTCCTTTAGCAATAATACTTCCTACCGCTCCTTGTTGTGCCGTTTGGGTACGAATAGGAGTCTGGAGATACTCGAATTCTGAGAAGTCTCTTATGTCATTTGTAATGTGCAATGATGCACCTGAGTCCAGTAGCCACTCATTCGCTGAAAAGCGACTTTTCCCTTTTCCCTTACAATGTGAACACGCAGCGTAGTTGCGCGAATGAATACATTGTATATTTTTTAAGCCACTACAAAGTACATTAACTAATGTCCGAGTGCCATTGTGCAAGTTAGAAGCGGCTGTAAAAGCGCTGTTAGTTACTTGCTTAGGGTTAGGAAGTTGAGTGGTGTACTCATTACCCCAGTCGTCGTAGCCTTCATATGGCTCCATGCAGTGGAGCTGCCCCATTAATGGGTTCCGAAACCTTTTGTCGACGATAGGGGGCACAAGTCCTGCGGCCTGCGTGATCATGCCGTTTAACTCGGTGTCGTGCGTGTCGATATCTTCCTCATCTGATGCCCAGACAATGGACTTCTCCTCAGCGTTGCGGAAGTCGTCATCCTTGCTGATGTATTCGTCATTCATGACCTCGTCGATGTGATCGGCCATGTCGACATCACCGTGCTTGCTGCGCTTCGAGGCGCGCGACTCGGTGTCGGAGGGGACTTCTTCTATGTGAGCTGAGCTCACGACTTCCTTCAGCGTGTGAATGGTTTCTGTCGTGCCGGTGATGTCCAGGTCTTTGGCGAGCTGGAGGGCCTCTCCGAGCCAGTCACCGTGTGCACGCTTCTTGCCCTTGTTGGGGGCAGGTGCTGCAACCTTACGAGTCTTGCTGCCCGAGGGCGCTAACTCGATGACGGTGCTGGACGTCGGGGCGGGGATTGACACAGTGTCGGTGATATGCATTTCTGCATGTTCATCGTGCTTGTGCGAATGCAGCTTACCACGGTTTTTACCACCGCACTTTCCCCGAGGAGTAAAGCCCTTGGCCTTCTCCTTGCCCTTGTCGTTCCACTCCTTCTTACCCGCGCTGCTGCTGCCCTCGGGGCGCTGCTGCTGCGAGAAGGAGGGATTGCCCTTCTTCTGCTTTATGGCAGAGATTTTCTGGGCTGACGACTGCCCCTTGTTCTTCGACTGCTCCCAGGAAGCAACTAGTACTTCCTGGACCCCTGCCACCGTGAGCTCCTTGAGCTCCTTCTGGCTGAGCGCGAGTTGTATCGCTGCATCATACCGGGATGGGGCAGCGCAGAGGACAATAAGTGTCCTCATTGCTGGAGGCAGGTTGAGACCTGCCCCTGCTAGCTCGTCGATGTTGCTCTGGATCTTAGAGATCGCAGGGCTGGGGTGCTCATTTGCCGGGATCCAGATATTGATAGCTGCCTTGAAGAAGGCAAAAGCCCCCATGGCGCTGGTACCTCCATAGGTGTTGGCGAGCATGTCCCAGAGGGCCTTAGCAGTCACCTTGTCCCTGACAATACGTGCGACTTCGACGCTTAGGCGCAAACGAATGCTGCCCATGGCTTTTGCCTGCATCTGATGCCATTCCATGACTTCAGAGCGGTTCTTGCCATCTTCAGCCAAAGATGGCTCCTCGATACCAGCCGGGAGGTCGACGATGAGCCAGACCCCCTGCTGCTGGAGATAAGCCTTCATGAGCTCAGCCCAGCAGTGGTAGTTCGATCCGTCGAGGACAGGACAAAGTTCTGGAGGCTGTTCGACATGTTGTTGGTGGTGGTGATAGAGTGGATTGTTGATATGGTTCTGTGAACGCATTATCAGTGCTCTGATTTATGCAGCCGAGACGGCGCTAGCACCACACTGGACTCAGTGTTGGGAATAGCAACAGCAAAGCTGTGCTTGACCTGCAGCCATGTAGGCGCAATGTCTCCCCCTGACGTCAAAGCCCTTAAGGGCGACGTCCAGGTAAGCTATCCTGACCCGCAGCGGACGCAGCCTCTAGGGCGCAGTACCACGCAGTAACCAGGGCTCATAACCTGATGAGCAGGCTACCTTACGCAGTGTAGCAGGTCGCTAACTTACCTGGTTGGTTAGCTGTGAGGCTTGATGCACACAAAGTTGCTGTTGAGCGACTTGGGATTGAGCTACGCTACAGGGGTCCTTATATACATGTAGGAGACCGTATGACTAAGCTACTGTATAGTACCTGACTAATACCAATCCCGATGCATGTGATACTCCTGTGACCCGGAGTGCCGGTGTGTGAACTCGGCTGCCTAATTAGGCGCTCTCTATTGTTCAACATCCTCCGCACCTGCCTCCTCCATACGCGCTTCTGCTGTGCAGGCCCCGGCTGCATCTTCTCTCAACACAATGGACATCGAGGAAGAGACGGAGCTGGACTCTTGAGGCAGAGCAACGGCGCACAAACTCCAAGGTGAGTGCCCAGGTACCTAGCAGGTGTACATTGTCAGCTGAAATGTGATTGTCAGGTCTCACAGAACAGCTACAATGTCATGAATACCTGACCGTGAAGTGAGTTGTCTCTCATGTTCGTAGCTTGCGCTTGCGTTGGATATGTGATGTATGGCTTGTATTCGATGTTCTGTATTACTAGTGCACACATTATGGATGGATATCTGGCTATAACAAATTGTGTGACTGAAACTGAGTGAATTACAAACCATCTACTACTTGAGAAACCAAATACAAGGCAGCTGTGATGTTCAGAATGGTATTATTGGCAATGTACAAGCAGTGCTGGAGGATATATTATACTAACTTCAGCCATGCTCAAGAACATACATTGAAAGCTAGACAATCAAGCAAGCAAAAGCTACCAAACTGGATACTTGAGAGCTGCAGGATCTACCATTTTGCTTTTTGTGCAAGCAAAGCAGTTTATTGGCAAGGCTTTGATGAAAGGGACTTACGTTGCCAAGGAGATTGGTTCAAAAAGGCTTGAATTGCCTTGTTATGGAGTTGCTCAGCTAAGAAGGCCATTATAGCCTTGTCAAGGTAAATCAATTTTTCCTGATGTTAAGTACACTGCTTGTATGGACCCTTCATGTAGAGTCTGTCCTCCTCGTACTGCTGGTTCTTTAGTGACTTCATCTCTTGTTGTACATAATGGCGCGTCTGCTGACACTGGGTCTGCACAATTGAGCTCGTCGTTCTATTGCCCTGGTGTGAATAAGTCTCATTCACATCAATTCAAGCACATTGTGTGGCTCATGGACTCAGGTGCAAGTCAGACAGTTGTCAATTCACTTGAATACTTCTGGGATTACAAACCATACATGGTTCCCATTGTTTTTGGTACAGCAGGGGATGCTAAGATAGAAGCACTAGGGTCTGGCACCATCAAAGGTTTAACAACAGTTGGAACACCATATTTACAATCACCAGCCTATGCAACACCTTAAATGGCAATGCCCGATAACTCTCTGGGATGGCATGGTCCCAGACATTTCATACTTCAGAGTATTCGGTTGCAAGGCATTCATGTTGAACTTCTACCATTTCAGATGTTACATAATCAGGCTCTTCTGATATGGACTTCTCTTATGTTCTGCTATGCTATGTAGATTACATTCCTTTTGTTCTTTATCTATAGATTAGATAACATGACCAGGACTTTACCAGCTATACCAAGTTCCATTCGGCTTCCACTCAGTATCCATTCAGACTCCTCTTGGTTTCCATTCGGCATCCACTCGGTGATCCGGATTACAACTTTAGGATGACTCACGTAGTTTATGATTATGACTCGACATGACTCAGGCCTCATCTGATATGCCTACTGTATGATCAGATAATGCCTTCCTCTCATGTATATGGGGAGGGGCATTCGCACCCATGGCTTTTTCGAGCACATGACCTTCGGTGGTGTGAGAATCTGACCCAAATGTAGCTGCCGCCTTGCACATAGTATATCTCCCCTACATCCTACTCATCTTACTTAGACTCAGTGGCAGAAAGTACTTCGTGGAAGCCAATCTATCAAATGTTCAGGACAGATTGTCGTGGGATGGAGTAGTGACCTATGTAGATAGCATTCTATATCATGCAGCACTGTACATTCCTCCAACTACGACGGGCTGGGGAATATAATTCAGAAGACATTGTAGTATAGAATATTCTAGGATTTTACATCATTTTTAAGGACATGAAGGTCATGAGCTCGGGGAGATATACATACAGTGGTTGAAGGCCTCCTGTGCTTCAGCCACAGGTGTGTCAGGCGGCTCGGGCAACCACGGCGACATTGTCTCGAAGGCTGTAAACATTGAATTTCTGATTGTTTGCCCTGATATCAACCCTTTCAAACCTGTGTGTCGATCCCGAAAGCACCAAAGATAACATATACCCGCAAGAAGCGGACCCAGAAGCAGAAGTAACAGCTAGGGAGAGACAGGTTCAATGGGAAGAAAAACACAAAGGAAAATGGTGTCATGAACAATGCGAGGGGTCGGATAACTTGGGGGTCCATTCAGAAGGTATGAGAATCATTGATCTGTCTTGCATGACCCTCTCATGTCCATGGGTGCAAGATGCCTCGTATGAGAAAGGCTCACTTGATGGGAAGCCTTGGGAAAGCAACAATGTCATTCTGGCCATCAGAAGACATAGGGGAAAGATGCCACACCTCGAGCCAATCATGGTGGCATTCTTACATGGCATGCTCGAGACATGGGAACACTTCACGTCTGAATTCACACCCAGCGGTGTCATCGATCTTGCAACTGCATCAGAACGTCAGCAAGCATGGATGCTGTCAACCAATGATGCAAACAAGGGTGCATTGCAATCTTACTGACAGGCAATCCCCACCAAACCTCGTCTCACTGGACTTGTGTACAATGCGCAGGCAATGGTCTGCAATGACACTGAGGTGTTCATGTGTGCGAAGTTCGAGCCTGCGGATTACGCATTTGTGCGTGCATGGGCACGCAAGCTGTAGGCTGCATTCTGCAGGGTGCAGGCAGAATTCGATCAGCAGGTGGTTGAAATCAAGCAAGCACATACTGCAACAAGGAAAGCAAAGATGGACACGGAATCTTTCTGATCGCACTGATCTTGGATGCACAGAGGATTCGTGAGATGACGAACAAACAACTCCCTGACCAGCTTGAAGTCTTGCGGCAATGGGATGGTCCGGATAAGAAGAAGCAGTGCTTACCCTTGAAGAGCTACTTCTCTGGCTTGCACAATGTATGGAGGGAGAAGCTCATCGAATTGG
Source organism: Fomitopsis betulina (assembly GCA_022606075.1). Lineage (NCBI taxonomy): Eukaryota > Fungi > Basidiomycota > Agaricomycetes > Polyporales > Fomitopsidaceae > Fomitopsis > Fomitopsis betulina. Next base: position 99,316 of record JABYQK010000123.1, read on the forward strand.
GCCAGGTGTTTTTTGCGAAACATAACCTCATTGATGGTACAAAGTTTATTGACATTTTAGAGCATGCATCGACAGCATGTAACATCACTTCAGACTGTACTACACTCAGCCTTAGTGTCCTGAATGAAGGCCCACAGGTGGAGTATGACAGTGATGATTATTGACCTCATCTGAGCAAGGGAATTCTCATAGTAAAGCACAGCTAGTACCTACCATCCATCTCTGCAACAATAGACACATACATTGTTTGTATCATAAAGCTATGAGCTACTAGTCGCCATCCGCCGCAGTGATCGAGAGTGGGTCAGTCCCAAAACATGGTTTGGCGGATGGGAAAGTTACGTAAGCATCACACGTCCTAACCGCACAATGCCCCTCCCCAATGTATATATACTGGGCTCAGATGCCCTCTAAATGTATTGTTCCTTCCTCTGCTCTCCCGTGTGCCTAATGGGTTTCCCTCTAGCAGTCTCCCTCACAGGTTCGTTCACTCAGCCTTACAGCCACTCCTATCACTCCTTTCAACAATTTGTGCATGTGCCAAAGGAACGAAGACAAGGGAAACTAGACAAGAAGGCAGTCAAGATGATCTTTGTTGGATATGAGCAAGGCTCCAAGGGCTACAAGTTCTGGGATACCTCCAGTTGACAGATTGTTGTGTCTCGTGATGTGACCTTCAATGAAGATTCCTTCCTGGCATGCAAAGATTTGGCTAACCCAAAGACTCTGGGACTGCCACTGTTTGATCCTGTAAACTCTGATTCTGAGGATGATGACAAGGAACAGATCAACATTCCACTTCCTCTACTGGTAGAGAGTGAAGATGTTCAAGATGACATTGACAAACCAGAACCAGTGGGAGAACCCAACTCTGGGTTAATCACCTATTCGGACTCAGACTGGGCAGAAGATCATGACAATAGGCACTCCACAAGCAGCTTTGTGTTCCTCATGGCCAATTGTGTTGTTTCTTGGGTTTCCAGATGCCAACCCACCATTTCCCTCTCTTCAACAGAAGCAGAGTACAAGGCTGCCTCAGACACATGCCATCAAATGGCCTGGCTTCAGAACTTCGGACAAGAGCTCAGTGACAACATGACTGCTCCTACTCCCTTGTGTCTGGACAACCAAGGAAGCATTTTCCTTGTGGTTAATCCTGCCATGGACCACTGCACAAAACACATTGAAATACAGTATCACTTCATTCAAGAATTCTATGAGAAGGGTGAAACCAATATTTTATTTGTTGCGAGTGAAGACCAGCTTGCAGATGCATTGACCAAGAATGTTCCTCTCTCTGGAATAGAGAAGCTTCAAATGTCAACTGGCATGGTCATAGTGTCTTGAACAAGTGGGAGTGTTGAACTTCTACCATTTCAGGTGTTATCTTATCAGGCTTCCCTGATATGGACTTGTATTGTGTTCTGCAACACTATGTACCTTACTGTACACTCACCTTCCTTTTTCGCTCTTATCTTATCTGCAGGACTCGTTATCTCTTGTCCTGACTCAGTAGATTAGATTACAGACCTCTGGGCCTCTGCTCCTTAGCATATGATATTACTGGTAACCAGGAGTTCTGGCTTTCTGTCTTACTAATGCTGACTCATGTAGCTTATGATAATGACTCATGATGACTCAACCATCAGGTGATGGTCTCCCCACATGTATATATACTGGGCTCAGATGCCCTCTAATGTATTGTTCCTTCCTGCTCTCTCCCATGTGCCTAACGGGCTCCTCCCTTGAGCAGTTACCCTCAGGTTTGTTCATTGCCTCTACAGCCACTTCCCTCTCACTCCTTCAACACAGATTAGTGACCATATTAAGTGATAAATTGAGGATTCATATACTCATCTCAAGTCTTCAAGTCTTCAAGTCAGATCATGTTGAACTTCTACTATTTCATATGTTATATAATCAGGTTCTCCTGATAAGGACTTATCTTGTGTTCTGCTACGCTACTATACGTAGATTACATTCTTTTAGATAGTTGATTATACCGAGTTCCATTCGGCATTCCACTCGGTATCCATTCGGTACTCCATTCGGTATCGGAACTCCGCTCCCTTTGTCATATGATATTGACGGTTATCTATAGTTCCATTTACCGTCTTACTAACGCTTACTCATGAAGCTTACGATGATGACTCACAACTCAGGCCTCATCTGATAGGCATACTGTACGATCAGATAATGCCTTCCTCTCATGTATATATACTGGGCTCAAATGCCCTCTAAATGTAATTGTTCCTTCATCTGCTTTCCTGTGTGCCTAACAGGTCTCCCTCAGCAGTTCCCTCACAGGTTCGTTTCGCTGCCTTTACAGCCACTACAATTTCACTCCTTTCAACAGGTTATGAGCCCTGCGCTACATGTGCATACCTAGTTGTCCCCATCCCTGCAGGATCTCCAAGACTATGCTCCTAGGAGTAAGCGTAGTGTTTTTGCTAGTCTCTTAGTAGACTCAGCGTTTGACGACCTGAAGTGCCCAAGGCACTAAAGGATCGTATTTCCAGTGGGCCTTCGCGCCATTTGCAAAAAGTTTATCCTCCAACGAGACCTGAGAGAAAGGTCCGTTGACGCCGACTCTACCTCATCAACACTGATCTATCGATCTAACATTTTTGTGACTCCAGTCGCACCCGCTCCCCGGTTCCGTCCGCTCAAACCCCGCCGCCCAGCCGCGCTCACTTGCTGAACGCCTTTCCGAGCCCGCTCCTCGCCCGCTCCCTGACTTCAAGAAGAAGTCAACCGAAGAAGTCGTCAGTATTCTCGAGAAGAAGGTTAGTGCCACTATCGAGCGCTACCAAGCGATCTTCGACAAGAAGTACCTCTTCGAGTTGCTTCTTGGAGACTCCCAGCGCGCCCTCCACCGCTTTGCTGACCAGCTCAACTGGGTCAGTGACAACTTCGACAAGGCCAATCAGTGGTCTAAGCAGCAGCGAGACAGCATCTCGTGGGCTTGCTGTTGCGTCGGCACAGTCGAATTCTCGACGCCACAGGAGCCGCTCGTCAAGCGGTATAGAAAGGTCACAAAGGACCTACTGAGCATAGCCAACGGGGGCTATTTGGACTGGATTAGTTTGTAGACAGGTCGGCGTACCTAGTGTTTTTGTTGCACATCACTGGAAAATATTATAAGTCAAGCATCACATTGTGGCTTCGTCTGAGCATCAGCTAGACGACAATTTAGAAGCAGAAGCACCAGAAGAAGAAACTCCATACAATTGCAGAGGTCTTCAACATCTCTTCGACGTCACAGAACTAAGAGACTATCACCAATGGCCTGAAGAAACTGAATACCAGTTTTGGCCGTGTGACGAAACAGTCTGTGAACATAGGTGGTCTGGTCCATACATTGGAAGTACAGACTGGGGTATCCCAGTTGACCACTGGCAAGAAGACAATTCTTATTCTGTATTCGCTTCTTTAAGCTTCTTTGAGGGTTCTGAACCTGAACCTCAGCATCTTGCTTCAATCCCAGAGTATGGGTCTCCTTCTATCCCCGGCTCTAGAGCACAATCTCCTACTCCTATCGCTTCACCAGTAAACCTATCTCCATTGTTTGTTCCTACTACATTACCGTCTGATCTATCAAATCTCTTTGAAGAAGACGACGTAGAGGAATTACTAGCACTGTCTCAAGAAGAAGCAGAGGAATCAAGTCTATCGTCTGACCTCGCTTTTGTTCTTGAAAGTTTACCACCACCCTCCGTTTCTGAAGAAGTCTCAGACTTCTTCGAATTTCATATTCTTACCGCCACCATGTCAGACATGAAGGCTGACAGTATCTCTGTCCTGAAAAAGTCCTCGGACTACAAGGTGTGGTCGAGCCAGATGCTCGGCTACTTGACGTTTATCGAGGCCGATGACGCCCTCAAAGCCGGTGATCTTACTAATGCGGATTACAAGAAGGCAAACACCCGAGCTAAGGGTGTGATCCTCATGTGCACGGACAACAGTTTCCACCACCTCCTCTACAAGAAAGTGGGGGTGAAGAGGTCATGAAATCGGCAAAGGACATGTGGTCGTCACTCAAGTCGCATTTTGGTACACCGGACGCAGCATTTGTGTGGTCGCAGTTTTCAGCTCTTATCAAGTTGAGAGAGATGGACGATGGCAAACCGATGCAGGATCAAATCTCCAAAATCTAAACCATACTCAAGGACATTGTCAACGGTGGCATTACATTGGATGAGCCAACTCAGGCTCTCCTCCTGATGTCTAAAATACCGGAAAGCTACTCGACAATGGTGTCGGCCATCATGGCAACCACCATTCTCAAGGAGTTGAAGGTTGAGACCCCCGTGAGCAAAATACTCTCTGAGGAGTCTCTCCGCCGGTCCGGAATGGGACAGTCTGCTTCCAAGACTTCCCAGGTTAAGGTACACAACGGTAACAGTCCTTGCTCTCACTACAGCAAGAAACACGGTTCGGACCAGTGCTGGACTAAGTTCCCACACCTGCGCCACAAGAATGGTGGCGACAAGGGCAAAGGGAAAGGCAAGGGTGGTAACGGCAGAGGCAACGGTAAAAAGGCGAACACGGTAGTTGTCCACACTACCACGGATGGCACAAAGGTCACTCAATCCGGTTCGTCATCGTCTAATGGTCAAGGTGCTTCGGTGGTGGAAGTTGAGGAGGTTAAGTACACCGCTTGTACGGACCCTTCGTGTAGAGTCTGTCCCCCTCGGACTGCTGGTTCATTAGTGACTTCTTCTCTTGTTGTACATAATGGCGTGTCTGCTGACGCTGGGTCTGTGCAATTGAGCTCGTCATTCTATTGCCCTGGTGTGAATAAGTCTCATTCACATCAATTTAAGCGCATTGTGTGGCTCATGGACTCAGGAGCAAGTCAGACGGTCGTCAATTCACTTGAATATTTCTGGGATTACAAGCCGTACACGGTTCCCGTCGTTTTTGGTACAGCAGGAGATGCTAAAATAGAAGCACTAGGCTCTGGCACTATCAAAGGTTTAACAACAGTCGGAAAGGAGCGCATGATGATTACAATATCTAATGTCGCATATATTCCTCAAGCCTCTGGCTGTTTGTTTTCAACTGGTATTGTGGAGAAATCAGGACATACGCTCATTCAAGGATCAGGTCAGATGGTCATTTATGACCAACCGTTTACGCAAGTTTCTGGCAACATTGTTATGGAAGCACCGTACAACTTCCTAAACAATTTGTATTTTTCGTTTATGGACGTCCTGGACAGGAAATCGGCAGCACTGCTGTCTACCCCTTTTCGTACCTGGCATCACCGGATGGGGCATCCGTCTAAGGAAGTTATTCGCTGTTTACCTGATCATACCAAAGGTGTAGATCCAGTGGGAGTTTAGGATCAATCTCCCTGTGAAGGTTGTCAGTGGGGCAAGTCTCATCGCGCCCCTTTCCCCACGTCTTACAAACGTGCTACAAAGCCTCTTGAGTTGGTACACACTGATGAAGATGGTCCTATGCGTACTCAAGCAGTCAATGGTGGTTTCAAGTACTTCATTTCATTCCTAGACGACTATACTAGTCTAGGACGAGCCTATTACCTTCGTCATAAGTCTGAGTCGCTCCAAGTGTTCGAGGACTTTAAGGCATGGGCTGAAAATGTAACTGGTTATAAACTCATCAATGTACACTCGGATCGAGGGGGGGAATATACTTCTGACGCTTTCACGGCCCGTCTGAAATTCTATGGAATTGTTCATCAAAAGACAGTAGCACACTCGCCTCAACAAAATGGGCGAGCTGAACGATGGAACTGCACAATCATGGAAAAGGCTACGGCTATGCTTCACCATGCTGGTCTTAGTCACGGTTTTTGGCAACTTGCGTGATGAGCAGGCTACTCTTACGCAGTGTAGCAGGACGCTAGCTTACCTGGTTTGTTAGCTGTGAGGCTTGATGCACACGAAAGTTGCTGTTGAGCGACTTGGATTGTACTACGCTACAGGGGTCCTTATATACACGTAGGAGACCGTCTGACTAAGCTACTGTATAGTACCAATCCTGATGCATGTGATTCTATCTACGATGCATGTGTTACTCCTGTTACCCGGAGTACCGGTGTGTGAACTCGGCTGCCTAGTTAGGCGCTCTCTATTGTTCAACACTCCCCCTTGCTAAGTGCAGCGGTAGATGCGCGCAAGCATTAAATGGCGCATAGTGCAGCCGACTATGCTGGACTTCTAATCGTAAAATCTTAGTCCGAGCATTCCTCTGAATTTGAGGAACCTGATACGACCCAAGTTCTTAGTGAACAAGTCTGCCGGATTGTCATCAGTGCTTACGTAGAAGACTTCGACTTTCTTGTCTTCTACTAGCTCCCTCACGTAATGGTAGCGAATGTCAATGTGTTTAGACCGACGCTCCGTGATGGGATTGGAGCTAATGAATATTGCTCCCTGATTGTCCGAGCAGATAGGCAGTGGTCCGAGCTTGTAGCCGATCTCCTCCAGGAGCATCTTTATCCAAGCTACTTGTCGCGAGCAATCGCTCAGCGACATATACTCAGATTCAGTGGATGACAGAGCAACTGTCTTCTGTCTTCTAGACAGCCAACTGAACGCGCCGTTCGCGAACTTTAAAAAGTGCCCAGACCGTGACTTTCTGGCCTCTGGGCTGTCTGCCCAGTCAGAGTCAGTGCACGCCAATAATCCATTGCCGCTTTGTCCTTCATAAACTAGCGCATAGGATTTTGTACCAATTAAGTAGCGGCAGATATACAGCGCTCTGTTTAAATGGTCCTGTGACGGATTTGCTGCAAATTGCGCAAGTAATGTCACGGCGTAACAAATGTCAGGTCGAGTTCCAAGCATTAGGTATAGCAAGGAACCGATGACAGTCTGGTACTTGCTTCGAAGCGCTGGGTCAGCCGTGCCAGTATTGGCAACAGGCTTGTATCCAGCAGGGAGTGGAGTTGGCGCAGATTTAGCGTTCTGCATGCCACAGCGCTGTAGCACTTTCTCAAGGTAGGCGCATTGATCCAGATGGATTTCGCGGCCTTTCCGAGTTATGCGCATGCGCAGGAATTCCTTGACGTCGCCTAGATCGCGACACTCCCACTTCTTCATGAAGCGGTCCTTTAATGAAAGGACTAGGGTCTTATCCTTGCCACAAAATATGGCGTCGTCTACATAGACGATGATCAGCACGAAGCGACCATCTTTTGTCCTATAGACGAATATTCCGGCGTCGGATACGAGGCGTTTACAGCCAAGTTCCTTTAGGGACTCATTGAGGGTGCGCCACCACGCAAGCCCTGCCTGCTTAAGTCCATAGAGAGCGCGAAGTAACCGGAGTACTTTGTGCTCTTGGCCTGGTACTGCAAAGCCTTCAGGCTGCTCCATGTAAATCTCCTCGTCTAGCTTGCCATAAAGGTAGGCATTACGGACATCTAGTCCGGAGACGTGCATATCCTCAAGCGCAGCTAAGGCGAGGATTAGGCGTACAGTCTCAAAGCGTACGACTGGAGAGAAGACCTGATCATAGTCAAGGCCTTCAATCTGGGAGTAACCCTTGGCGACCAATCTGGCCTTTTTACGACCGTCAGTTTTGACGTCGAATACCCAGCGGTTTTTAGTGACCTTTCGTCCCTTAGGACGGTCAACCAGTTCATAGACATTGTGTTTGCGAAGTGCCTCAAGTTCTTCGCGACACGCTGCCATCCACTCCTCAAGCTCCTTTTTAGGTAGCTTTAGTATATCGCGGAATGACCATTCTCTCGGGCTGGTCCCGTCTGGTAGATCGTTGTCGAGGGTGGGTAGCGCTTTTGCAAGCAGCAACTCGACTAACTTAACTCCCCCTTCCCGGCATAATTCTGCCAGTAGTAACTCAGCGCTTTGCGCTTCATCCTCATCGGATGGGGCGGACTCGACAGGTTCGTCGCGTGGAGGAGGATTTGGCGCAGAACTAGGTCTGGGAACCTGTTGTCTTTGCTGCCTTTGTGGTCCGGTTTTGGTACGGGAGCTACCCGCATCCTCACCGACCATCTTTTTCCATCTCCCCTGATTTTCGATGTCCTTTACTATGTCTTGAGGCTTCCGCTGCTCTCCATAGACATTACCTCTACGAGTTACTGGTCTCCGCTCCCTTGCTGAACGTCGCAGCTCCACTGGGGGCGCAGGGTGTTCTGCCGGTGCATGGGGCGGCGGTACTGGGTCTACGGGCGCATCCTGCAGCTCCTGCTCATCGTCATGAACATGACCGTTTCCCCTTTTAGGAAGGTGATGTTTTGGATGATCATCATCATCATCCTCATCTACCTGAGGTGTGGTATTTGGTTGATTTTCTGGGATCACTGCTTCTCGAGGTGGCCAAACTCGAGTTGTACCCCGACGATTTGTCAAGGGGCACTTAGGAAACATTGCTTCGTCAAACATCGCGGTGGATGATCTGAACAAAACATTATCTGGTGCTCTCATGAAGAGCCATCCGCCAGTGCGCTCTGTAGAGCCATCTCCCCCAAGGTAAATCATCAGCTCCGATTTGGGCGATAGACCGTTTTTTCTAACGTCCTTGGGTATTCGACGTACGCACCGCAGCCGAAAACGCGCAGGTGCGCCACAGATGGCGGCTCGCCGTTTATCAATTCGTAGGGGGTAAGCCAATTAAGGCGACGAATTGGTGTCCTGTTGTAAACATGGACTGCATGATCCACGGCGAATTCCCACCAGGATGGAGGTAGACAAGCATCATGGCGCATTGCCTCTGCTTTGTCCATGAGCGTCCTATTGAAACGCTCAGCTCTGCCATTCTCCTGAGGAGTATGCGGCGAGCTCTGAAGGATCTCTATGCCATTATCCTTTAGAAGGTCTTTGAATGCAGCGGAGACGTATTCTCCCCCTGCATCAGACAACCACTTCTGCACTGTCTTTCCATATTTAGTTTTCGCCATGGCTAGGAATTGCCTTGTGGCTGTAATCGCTGCAGATTTCTTGCGCAGATTTACAGTCCACGCGTGCGATGAAGCGTCATCATAGTACAGTATGTAGTACTTGTACTTATGATAGGAATCTACTGGGAAGGATTTTAAGTCCGAATGAATAAGTTCAAACGGTACCTTTGCCCGGTAGTTGGACGGCGGGAAAGACTTAGAGTGCATTTTCCCTTTTGCACATCCTTGGCATATTGGTGAGTCCTTAGGAATCTCCACCTTTCTGGGAAACCCAGATGTATGCTCCTTCGCCTTTGCAAGCACGTCCTTAGAAGGGTGCGCAAAGCGGCGATGCATAGTCGAATAATCGACTTCATTTACGTTCACATAAATATTTTGAACGTTTTCACCCGATTCAGCCACGAGGGTGAAGGTGGTAGTGTCCGGGTGCTGCGGTGTAAACCTGAATAAGGGTTTCCGCGCTCCTGGTTCATACAGACTGATATGCTGCGCTGTTGCGCGCAAGTTTAGTCCGTCTTGGAGGAACATCCCTAATGACAAGAGACGAGCCGAGCAATTCTCCATATAATAGACTGGGTATAGGCGCGTTTGCAGCCATTGTTCGTCTATTTGGTAGTTTAGGAACACAGTTCCTTTAGCAATTATGCTTCCTACCGCTCCTTGTTGTGCCGTTTGAGTACGGATAGGAGTCTGGAGATACTCGAATTCTGAGAAGTCTCTTATGTCATTTGTGATGTGCAAGGATGCACCTGAGTCCAGTAGCCACTCATTCGCTGAAAAGCGACTTTTTCCTTTTCCCTTACAACGTGAGCACGCAGCGTAATCGCGCGAATGAATACATTGTACATTTTTTAAGCCGCTACTAAGTACATTTACAAATGTCCGAGCGCCGTTGTGCAAGTCAGAAGCAGCTGTTAAAGCGCTGTTAGTAACTTGCTCAGGGTTAGGAATATGAGTGACGTACTCATTACCCCAGTTGTCATAGCCATCGTATGGCTCCATGCAGCGGAGCTCACCCGTTAACGGGTTCCGAAAGCTTTCGTCGACGATAGGGGGCGCAAGGCCCGCGGCCTGCGCTATCATGCCGTTTAACTCGGCGTCGTGCGCGTCGATGTCTTCTTCGTCTGTTGCCCAGACGATGGACCTTTCTTCGGCGTCGCGGAAGTCGTCGTCCTCGCTGATGTATTCATCGTGCATGACCTCGTCGATGCGATCGGCCATGTCGTCGTCACTGAGCTTGCTGCGCTTTGAGGCGCGCGACTCGGTGTCCGAGGGGACGCCTTCTATGTGAGCGGAGCTTACAACTTCCTTCAGCGCGCGGATTGTCTCCGGCGTGCCAGCGACGTCTAGGTCCTTGGCGAGCTGGAGGGCTTCTCCGAGCCAGTCACCGCGGGCGCGCTTCTTGCCCTTGTTGGGGGCAGGTGCTGCGACCTTCCGAGTCCTGCTGCCCGAAGGCGCTAACTCGACGACGGTGCTGGTCGTCGGGGCGGGGATCGACACGGTGTCGGCGATGTGCATTTCTGCATGCTCGTCGTGCGAATGCGGCTTACCACGGTTTTTACCGCCGCGCTTTCCCCGAGGAGTAAAGCCCTTGGCTTTCTCCTTGCCCTTGTCCTTCCACTCCTTCTTACCCGCGCTGCTGCTGCCCTCAGGGCGCTGCTGCTGCGAGAAGGAGGGATTGCCCTTTTTCTGCTTGATAGCAGAATTTCTGGGCGGACGACTGCCCCTTGTTTTCGACTGTTCCCAGGAGGCGGTTAGGGCGTCCTGGGCGCTGCTCGGTGTGAGATCCTTGATCTCGATTTGTTGAGGGCCAGCTGGATAGCTGTCTCATACCGAGGTGGAGCGGCCCCCAATATAATCAGGGTTCTCATCTGCGGCGGCAGAGAGAGACCGGCTCCATCGAGCTCGTCGAGATTGCTCTGGATCTTTGAGATCGCAGGGCCGGGGTGCTCGTTGGCCGGAATACGGACGTTAACAGCTGCCTTGAAGAAGGCGAAAGCCCCCATGGCGCTAGTCCCTCCGTAGAGCCCTTTCAGGGTATTCCAGATGGACTTTGCAGTTGTCTTGGTCCTGACAAGCTGCGAGACCTCGACGCTTAGGCGCAAGCGAATGCTGCCCATAGCCTTGGATTGCATCTGCATCCAATCGAGAACTTCTGAGCGGTTTGCTCCGTCCGAAGCCAAAACAGGCTCATCGAAACCGTCAGGCACTCAATGAGAATCCAGACACCTTGCGACTGCAAGTATGCTTTCATCAATCGGCCCAACGGCGGTAGTTCGATCCGTCAGGACGGGGACAAGGTTCTGCAGAGAGTTGACATTTTTCTGTTGGTTGGTGGTGGTAGAGCGGTTTGTTGATATGGTTCTGTGAACGCATTATCAGCGCTCTGACTTATGCTGCCGGGACGGCGCTGACACCACACTGGACTCATTATTTGGGATGGCGACAGCTAGGCTGTGCCGACCTGCTGCCATGTAGGCGCAAAGTCTCCCCTTGACGTCAAAGCCCTAAGGGCGACGTCCAGGCAAGCTATCCTGACCTGCAGCGGATGCAGCCTCAAGGGCGCAGTACCGCGCAGTGTTCAGGGCTCATAACCTGATGAGCAGGCTACTCTTACGCAGTGTAGCAGGACGCTAGCTTACCTGGTTGTTAGCTGTGAGGCTTGATGCACACGAAAGTTGCTGTTGAGCGACTTGGATTGTACTATGCTACAGGGGTCCTTATATACACGTAGGAGACCGTCTGACTAAGCTACTGTATAGTACCAATCCTGATGCATGTGATTCTATCTACGATGCATGTGTTACTCCTGTTACCGGAGTACCGGTGTGTGAACTCGGCTGCCTAGTTAGGCGCTCTCTATT
>JABYQK010000124.1:0-106894 GCA_022606075.1 Fomitopsis betulina
GTACAGGTCCGCTTGAATGAGATCTCATTGCGCGGTGTTGGTCCGGTGGCACAGTTTAGAGGGAGGGAGGGAGGGAGGTATGTTTAGTCTAAGATCACGACCACTACGGCCATGATCAGACAGCGCTTAGGACTAACTACAATATATGTGTATACTACAACACCATGTGACTTCCGCTGCCTCCGCTTCAAGTTTTTTTTTTTTTTTTTTTTTTAAATTCTACGAATTTATACTCCATACTCTAAGTACATGCAGAGTATCTACTGAATCTTTCAGTCTTCTCCTTCCGCCTCCGAAGGAGGCGGGGTGATGACATAAAGCATTCCGAAATCATCCAGAAATTGCTCATTGTCCCTCTCTGCTGCGTCTAACAACCGCCCTTCAGGTAAGATGAACCCCCGGTGAGGGAGATCCACCCACCCTTGGTCTAGATGCACAGCAATAAGTTCCTCCTCCTCCATTTGAGAGGCCCGAGGGGCAAAGTCGAGGATAGGATCCTCATGATTGACTGGGGCAATATCATGCTCCCCCGCTTGTGGCGGAGGAACTACTTCATCTCCCAATACTCCATAATCAAGGTCCATGACCCCACGGATAGGAATATGGACGAATGGCTCATCCACTAATTCATTTTGTTCAAGCACTTCGCGCCTGCCTTCCCAAACTTCTTCAGTGTCCTTGTACTGCCACGTTCTGTACAGTTCTTCTGCGAACTTCTCTGCCTTCGATGGATCAAATGCCGCCGTGTATTTCCTATGGGCTTCCTTTTGGGTCCTTTTATGTTCCTTTTCAGAAAGCCCATCCCATTCCTTCTGGAATTCCAGAACTTTACCAGCGTGCCACACAGTGTGCGCTTCCAGCCTAGCCCATGCCATAGTGTGCTCATTGCCCTGAGCACGATCCTCCTTGCATTTGGAGAGGATCTCTGCCCACTCAAACGTGCCAACCATAGGGTTGAGTTGGAGGAATTTCAAGACATCAAGCGAGGACCATCCCCGTTGGCGTCTGGAGTACCAGGACTTGCCTTTTGCGAGATCCCGTTTAGAAAACGGACCCACAAAAGGCTTACGCTCATACTTCTTGTGCCTCATGTAGTACGGGCACTTGAAGAGTATATGATCTCGGGTTTCCCGGTACCCGTTCCGAAGGAGGCACGGACATTTATCCGACTCTCCCGGTTGGAGAAGCTTAAAGCGCTTCTTGTATTCCCCGCATGGGAAATGTTCGGTGATGACCCGCGTGAATCGGGCTACCTCCTTGTTGCGGATATTAGTGGGGAACGCAAGTTCCTCATAAGTTTTGTCCTCGCTGTCTGCATTTGTCTTGCTCAGATCGACTTTTCCTAAGGATAGGAAGGGTGATTTGCCCGTGGTGCAAGGCTTTAACCCCTCGTCCCACCACAAACCATACCCTAAATAAGCACTGTGACAAGTGCGAATTGATTTGTCAGGGACACCCGGGACTCCCGCTACCGGTGTGCGCTTGACTTTATATTTGAGGCCGGCAATGTCCGACCAATCATCTATTACTTTCTGGTGGACCTCTTGTCCCCGGAAAGCAAATGATTTGTAATCAGGCAGAGGTTTGTCTGATTTGTTTATGTCGGAAGCGAGTTTGTCCACATACTCGTTCCACTGAATCCCAACATGAGATGGGCTCCATAAGAATACAACCTTATGGTTCATTTCCTTCAAATGTTTGCTAATCCACACACCATGAAGTTGGCTGGAGCCAACCCCACTAGGCTTCATAGCACGCCGCAGATTGCCGATATTATCACTGGCAATTACTATAGTGTGATCCGATGGATGGATCACTTCCATGGCTGCCTTGACGCCGAGATAGCATGCCTGCACCTCCGTGTCAAAACTCGTGCACTTCCCAGACATCCACGAGTCCTCCGAGACTAATTCGTCATTGCGTGTAATGACATATGCGCCCGACGCCCTTGTTTTTTGCAAGTTTGGCTTGCCTTTGACCTGGAGATAATCATCATCTTTCCCGGGATGACAGACCCATCCGACCATATCATCAGGGTGTTTCTGTCATGCATATATGTGGATGCCGCAGGCGTCCATGTGTTATGGATCCAGTCTTTGAAATCATTGCCGACTTTTCCGTCTTCTCCGCCCTTTTTCTTTGGGATAGATTTAATGTTGTCATCATGATTATCCCACTTATCACGATAGAACAACACATGTTCGATGGCGTCATCTCCATCACGGTTGATTAACCTGTCACCAGGCCTGCAGACTGACGCTAAGACATGGAACTTCTCATCCGTTGTCTTGGCCATTTTCTCCAAGTGCACCATAGGGGACTTTGATTTACTGCGCCTTCCTACGTGGAACGGCATTTCAGCGTTGAGGTCAGATGTGGGAACGTCCGAGAGCTCCCACTCATGACTCATTAATGCCCGGGTGGGATGACCCGGGTGAAGAGTTTTGATACGGAGAGCATGTTTCTCCATGTATCTTGTGATGTTCACTTTCACCAGAACCACTCCGGCGATCAATTCCATGGCTCCAATCGGGGTCGTTCGGAACGCCCCCGTGATCCATCTGACGGCTTGGGATTGCGCACCCTGCATCTCTTTCGCAATCCAGCCAATCCCTTTCCACCCAGGTTTCCACCACAGGTGCGCACCATAGCACATGAGCGGAAGCACATGTGCTATGTATAATTGTCTCTTTTGCATGCGGGTGGACCCCCTAAGAGAGTTGCCTAGCATGGTCAGCATGGACACTGTGCTAGCTGCTTTAGCCGCATAGAAGCGGATATGAGATTTAAATGATAATTTGGGATCCAAATAGAATCCTAAATATCTCATTGACAACTTTGGAACGATATGATTGATCTTTCGATCAATCTCAATCACTACGTCTGGGCCTGTGGGCTTATCCGACTTCCACGGTTTCCGCTTCTTCCAGAAGTGCATGACTTCCACTTTATCAGCTTCTACTCCCAACCCAACCTGTAATAGGTCGCCATTAAGGGAGTGGAACATAACCTGCAGGTACTCCACATTGAGTTCCACCTGCGTAATATTGTGCCTAATCGTTGATTTCAACGGAGCGGCTACCATGAATGCACCATTGTCCACGTAGAACTTTAGTGTACCATTCCCAGGCATCTTGTGATCCACTGGGAAATGCTTATGTAAGATAGGAGAAATATACAGCCCCGATCCCATCGGAGAGAAGGCAGATCCCTGACCCACTCCCAACGGTGTGGGAGTGGTGTCAGTGAGCTTGCTGTTAAACAAGTACCGGGTAAACCGACCCTTTAAATAATCAGCGAAGAATTCAACCAAGTCCTCTGCAAACCCTTCGCGCCTCAGCATTTCCACGAGAATATCGTGATTTAGAGATGGGTAGAATTGAGACACATCCAACAGCAACATTGATGGAGTGAGGTCTCGCGCCCAGGCTTCATGCACAAAATGCACGACTTCGATGCCCACATCAGTGGTACTGTGTTGCATTGTACTGCCGTACTGGCATGGATGCATGATGCCAAATTTTTGAGCATCAAATTGCATGCGCTTTGCAAGTATCTTTTCAAATAGCTTGCCAAACACACTGAGAAGGCATATCGGTCGATATGCTTTAGCTTTAGTGTAATCCGGCTTATTAGGCTTGGGGATTACTACTGTTATGGACCGCTTGAACGCAGTGGGGAATTTATGCTTCTTAATGCAAGCGTTAAAGAAAGCTTTGAAGAATTGGTAGACCTTGGGTCCCCAGTGGGTGTACGTGACATTATCATTTTTGTCCATTTTCTTTTCTATGCAATGGAATATGGTCTTAGCCCATAGCCAATTGATGTGATCTTCCCCGCCGACCGAGGTGTTACTCGTGTCCGCAAGGTTCTCAGATATCTCCTCATTGGAGATGTCATTGAATGTCCGGGTTTCCCATTTAGGAAGCTCGTCCATAATGCTCATATCCACTTGTCGGGGGACCAACGGAGTGAACTGTTCTCGAAATTCCGTTTGCAGGTCTTCCTGGCTGTCTATGACGGTGCCATCAGCGTGCTTGATTTGCACGCTGGAGTCAAGCCGTCTCGGCCGCATCCACACAACGTAATTAGATATGAGTTGCGGGTGCGCGTGAGCGATGATCTTATCAAAGAAGACCCTTTTAGCGCGCTTAGAAGCAGCTGCTACCCATTGGCATGCAGATTTCACGCCCTTTTGCATGGTGTCATGTAATTCATTGTACCGTTCATACTGGACGCTTTGACGTCCCAAGGTGCGGAAAGCTAAGCCCCTTAGCTTTCGCAGTAACTTAGTCATTTTGCGGGCTAGGCACAGGCTTTTGGAGGCCTGTGTGCACTCTTCATTCCACCACGTCTTGGAATGGCTGGTGCGATTGGGTTTGGAAGCGTGCTTCTTCCAGAGCTCTTGAATACCAGAGAATAATGCTTCCCCAGTATTCTCAATGTCTTGTGCACTCTCCCACTCCAATGGGAGGCCCGCAATTAATTTAGCCACATCTTCGTTGAATTTCCAAGAGCCCTTGGAAACCCGACCAAGTGTGGGTTCGATGTTGGGCGCTCCGCCCGCTACCACTTTCCAGACCAAGGGCAAGTGATCGCTCTTGTGCCTGGCTCCATGTTGGACCCTAAAGTCCTGTATCTCGTAATCACCTCTCTTCCACACAACATCCAGTGTGTAGCGAGGCATTGCTGCATTATTCGACTGCCATGTAGGTGGTCCATCCTCACTGTTAACCAGGAGGAGTTGGAGCTCAGCAGCGAGATCCATTAATTCTCCGCTCTTCTGAGCATGAGGCAGGTTCATGTTGTGTTCCCGAGTGCGCTTATCCCACGAGGCGTGGCGCAGATTAAAATCCCCACACATCATGGAGATAGGAGGAAGGTGCGCCGAGACATTTAGCAGGTGTGAGACTGCCACATGCTCATTGCTGTCATTGTACACGTTAAGGACCGTGAACGGTCCGTCTGGTGTGTTGATGCTGACCAATAATGTGTCATTGTGTGATACATTGCCTGTGATGACATGGGGCGAAGCGCCCCTCCATTTACGGTTGACATATGTTGCCACCCACGAATCCTTGCTTGCTCTGTAGCACGCAAAATTATGGTGCGCGCATGTCTGTTCATACACATCACCTTTCTTATTTTTGCTAGAGATGACCATTTTGATCTTTCCCCAGAATATTTCTTGGACACATATAATGTCTGCATCCCGATAATTTTCAAGAAGCTGGGTGGTGTTCTCGTGTGACTTCTGTACATTCACAGATACACACTGAATGGTGTATTGTGGAGCCGCTTCGGCTTCCACTTCTACGTCCTGATGTACATGTTCCGGTGCACCCTCGTGCCTGTATAAAATATGATCTAAATTTAGAGCGGGGCCAGCTTCCACATCGCCTTCTGCCTCCACTCCCAACTCCTGATCTATCCCTGCCAGTAACTGCTCCGCTGTGGCTCTCAACTCTGCATTCCGGTCAAGTGGCTCCGGTAAAGAAGGGGACGTGCTGCGCGCTGAAGCCCCCCGTTCAGCCCTGTTGTAGGTTGTCATTAATAAGGCAACTACTCATGAAGTTAAGTGTCCATGACCATTCCGGTCACTTCCATGAGTCCTTGAGACACCTCCTCGATGAAGGCTGTCTCCGCTGTCTTCCTCGCCTCGTCAGAAGCCTTCTGGACTTCCTTGAGTGTCTTCTTGATGGAGTCAAGCTCCTTCTTCTCGCGTGTGAGCTGATCCTTCACCGACTCTGCACGCGCAGAGTGGTTCTCGATCCATTTCTTCTCTGACGAATGTTGCCAGAACTTACAGTTGATGCAATCTGAAGGGCCGTGACCCTTCGTCTTGCAGTTAGGGCAGTAAGCATGCTCCGGCAGACACTCATCCGGAGCATTGCCACTGTGGAGGCGAATCCCCGCGCAACAGAGAGCGGAGCTCTCGTGCGCGAGGTCTTGGTGTTTGGAGCCGCAGCGGCCGCAGAAAAGACCCATCTGCGAGCACT
This sequence comes from Fomitopsis betulina, assembly GCA_022606075.1. Taxonomy (NCBI): domain Eukaryota; kingdom Fungi; phylum Basidiomycota; class Agaricomycetes; order Polyporales; family Fomitopsidaceae; genus Fomitopsis; species Fomitopsis betulina. The sequence continues at coordinate 6,000 of JABYQK010000124.1, forward strand.
GTCCAGCAGAGTGGCCCCACCGCCAGCACCTCGTGCAAGAAGGCATTGAGTTCCGGGCCGAGAGGCACCGGATGCGATAAGCCTGACCAAAGAGCTTGATCATGAACTTATCTGTGCAGAAGCGCTCCGAAATGGAGCCGTGCACCGTGTCCTTGACATAGCATGCCCAGACGCCTGAGCCATCTGGGTTGCCCTCAAACTTCACGACTGGTGCAGAAGTGAATTCTAAAACAAAGTCAGCAAACTCCTTCATCCACTTGTCCGTTTTGGCGCTTGCTTGGAGCTCCGCCCACACCTCGTGTTGCGAATACTCCCCGACCGTGGTGCGGCCGCCCAGAGTTGTGATCTGGTGCATCTTGGGGAATCCTTTGATCCCGATCCGCGTAAGCGGCGTTGCGAAGTCGACTGAGGCCACCGTGCCCGGCAGCTTCAGCGCTAGCATGCTGACAATGGAGTTGCACACTCCGACGACTTCCTCTGACAAGGGGCGCGCCAAGAACTCCAGAATGGCGTCCTTGCCCGAATGTTTGACGATGGCCGTGAGGGGCACATTCACGGTGGCAGCGGTGAGGCATGACTTAGCTGCGGCGACGATGTCGTCGCTGGTGATGCTGGGAACGCCCCCACTGAAAGCTATGGAGCTCCGCACCACTAGGGTACGGACCATCTGCTGCTGATTGCCCGTGTACTGCACGTGCTTGACGGGCTTGCCCTTCTTTTCCTTCTTCTTGGGCTTCGCCTTGACTTCCGGGCTGGCGGTAATCGCCTTCTGACCCAATGGGGTAGCACTGGTGCCCACGGGCTGCGCAGCGGCTGAGAGGTGTGCGCCCGCAGGGCACGTGTCGAGGCCGAGACCCCTAGCAATGGCCGACACCTCGCTGAGTTGAATAGTGGGAGCAAGCTCACCGATGGTTGCAGCAGTGCGGAGACGGGCCCAGTCAGAGACTGACTCCATCTTCCATTCTTCTGTGATTTCTCCATCCTCCGGGCCAGGTGCAGCTGCCTGAGCAGCATCCTTGTCCCCACGCGCCTTTTTGGGAGGCGAGGGACCATCCTTGGACGCGCCCCCAGGGGCAGGCGTCAGAGTGGGCGCTGGACGCTTCCGCGGGTCCTGGGTAGGAGCAGAGGGCTCCGTAGGCTTGGGGGCTGCACCCTTAGGTGCAGAGACACCGGCATAACTCGTGCTAGCCATTGTTGCAGCCTTGAGACTACCAAGTTCTTAGTGAAGCTCTTTCATCATTGCCTTAACGTCAACCATGTTCTGGTTCGACCTCTCAAGCAATGTCGTGAGCACTGCAACCTGAGCCTTGAGAGAGTGATTTTCTTCGCCTGCTGCGCTCCACCTGCATGTGGATGACCTTTCTCATGGATTCCATGGTGTTACCCACGGCTTCCATGTGTTGCTGGACGACTCCCAGCTTGCCGAAAGTGTCCCTGCCAATCTCGCGCATAATGTCACGAGCGCTGTTGAATCCCCTCGCCAACATGTCACGATCCTCCATAGCCTGAATGGCCTGGTTGAGAGCGGGGCCGACAACATTGTTGTCGAAGCACCGGTTCATCTCAGTGATGTGCTCCTTAGGAGCCACACTGGCATACTCGCGGGCAAGCGCTGCGATACGCTGTCCGATCTGAACGGAGTGGTAAACCTCCAAAGGGTACCCCAGCCAGATGCTCTCCTTGACATCGTCGAGCATGGCCTTCTTGAGCTCCAAGGAACCGGAAGCTAAAATCTCACAGGCGTCATGAAGCGTATGAGCGATGGCCGAAATCGCCGTATACGGTGTGTTGCCTGGAATGGCTTGGTAGAGCGCGTAGTTCGAGGTCTCGATGACCTCGATGTCGCTCTTCGAAGAGACCGCCGGAGTGGTCTCTCGAGAAGGCCCCGCGTAGGAGACCCCGCTCGGCATCGTTACCTCAGAGATTCCTCCCGAGGCAGCTCCTGACGGCTTGCTACCAGACCTGCCCTTCTTGCGAGCCCGCAGCGTGTGGTCGTCTTCCTTGTCAGTGGACTCATCGTCACTACTCTCGTCGTCCTGCAACGAGATGTGAGACTTCCCATGACTGTGTGAACGGGGACGATAAGGGCGTACCTCATCACTCGTGTCTTTAATTACCATGTCCACGGGGGGCGCGGCTCTCTCCGGCTGTTGAGGCGTGGGAGGGAGATTGTCCCAATACGCTCCCTCGGGGAGCGACGGGACAGGGGCTTCCAATGCAGACACTGGTATTCCATAGTCGAAGGCAAAGTCCTCCTCCACCTGAGGGAAGGTAGAGGGGACCGTCTCCGATGCCGACTGACTCGCCGCCGGAGTGTCTGCAACCATGACAACCACGGTTTCACCGGTAGGAGGAGGGGGGTTGTAGCCCTCCCCGAGGGGAGAGCTAGGACTGCCCCTGGTATGTTCACGCCACGAGGACGTGCGGGTTATGCCAGACGCACTGGCTTTGCGTTCGCTGCCACTAGGGCGAGCGTTGTAGTCCGCGGTTCGCGATGTGCCTGCCGCTGCAGCACTCGTCGAACCGGGTCGGGCGGTCGAGGGTGTTTTGTCGGCAGGAGGGCCCTCGTTGCGGGCGGGGGGACGGGGGGAAGTGGTCGATGGAGGTGGGCGTCTATCGGACATGGTGGTGTCAAGGTGCGGCGCCTCCGCTTCAAGTTGTACTACAAGGACGCGCACATAGTAGTTTAAGTCACAATAAATGATCGACTGCCACCCGTGGTACACGGAAACACTGACTCGTGATAGTACAGACTGTCTAGATCTTACACGCACTCAGCAGCGAGACATCAGTATGCGCCGTATTCACGGACGACGTTGAGACTCTTTCAGAAGGGGCACACTTACGTTAACTCTTAAGTAAGCCCGGTCGCGATCGGAACTACGGGCGATTGACTGACCAACCTCCCCGAGCCGGGATTTCAAGTTCCCGCCCGGCGTGAGTCACAAACCCCAAAGCAAGATGCGGGAGTGCGCTTTGACGCGGGGCCGGCTGCATACGTACGCACGAACACCTTCGGCAGAAGCAAAGGTGCGGAATGGGACTTCTAACGGTCACCTGGCAGAGGCACAGGTAGTGTTCGCTACTGTGGATTCAATAACATTGGTCCGATCTCTGGGCTCAAATGACTGCGTGTGTCTTTCGAAGGCGTTAGGGTGGCGAAACATGATTGTAACATAGACCCGAAGCTCTACAGCTTCGATGAATCGATCCCGTATAAGAAGAGGTGCGTGCTCGATGATACCCAATAACGACTGACCCAAGATGTCCTCCTCCAAAGTCTGGTTCGGTGAGTGGATAACGTATACCTCAAGAGAAGTGTTGTCTGAGTATTCCATAGTCACTGGCTCATCAAGCGGCTTTGGTCGTGCGATGGTAGAGTTAGTCCTCGCGAAAGGAGACATCGCGGTTGCCACGCTCCGCAAGCCCGAGGCAATTGCAGACATAGCTGCAAAGCATCCCTCCGACAAGTTGCTTGTCCTCAAGCTCGATGTCGCGAAGCCAGAAGAGATCAAGACGGCCTTCTCCTCCGCCATCAAGCAGTTCGGGCGGATCGACGTCGTGTTCAACAACGCTGCTATAGGCATCATGAGCGAGGTAGAGGGCACACCCGACGACAAGGCACGCACCATGTTCGACATCAACTTCTTCGGCGCCGCAAACGTCAGCAAGGAGGCAGTGCGAGTCTTCCGTGACGTCAATAAGCCGCAAGGTGGTAGGCTCCTGCAGGTTAGCTCAGTGGCGGGGCATACGCCGCCGCCTGCCATGGCTTACTACGCTGCCACCAAAGCCGGTGAGTGACGATGTGACCTCTGCATCTACATCGGCGTTGATGTTTCGCTAGCTTTGAATGGAGTGAGTGAAGGGCTTGCCAGTGAACTTGATCCGGAGTGGAACATTAAGGTCAGTGTTATGTCTGGATATGGTGACGCCGTGCTGACGCGGGCTGCCTTCCCAGATCACGATAATCGCGCCAGGCGCATTCGTGACGAAAGGCTTGCAGAACATGCAACGCATCGATCCTCACCCTGCGTACACGAAGCCCACATTGGCTTCCAGTCAGGTCAGGACTTTGTATGGTGAAGCGTTCCCGCCAGGTACACCGTCGGTCGCTGCCGGCGTGGAGATCATCTACAAGGTGGCTGCGCTTGATAACCCTCCCTTGCACTTCCCATTGGGAAAGGATGCGGTGGCGGGCTTTAAGACCAGGGTCACTGCTGAGAAGGAGGCCATCGATAAGTGGGCATCGTGGTCGGATAACGTAGCGTGACAGGTCTTCTACAGAGTCAATGTATCTAACAGGGAATTGTGAACAAGTTAAACCACACCAATGTAGTGCAAACTGAGGCATGGACTTAAGCTGCAGAGTAAGTATGAATCTCAGCCACAGGCTTGAGATCGGATGACTTGGAATATGTATATCTACTCGTAGACCGCTGTTCCGAGTCGTGCGCTATACATACCGAGACTGACGCTGTATACGCTTCAGCGCCTTTGTTTTTTCAATGAGCCCGACGTGGGTTGGAAGTGGATACCGGCGACGCCATTCGAGGTTAGCGCCAGTTCGAGCTCGCCGTGCAGGCGTGTACGAGTTCTATGTGACGATGTCCAAATATGTTCGTCCTCAATTTGGGGCTACCAGATGCAATCAGCCCATGCTAGCATTCACCACCCCCCAAACCATCTACTTCGATGTTGTTGTCCATCTCGTGCTCCACCCAATTGTCGCTAGGATCCTGTGCGTCAACTTCCGAGCCAAGGTGCTGCAGGAGATCCTTGAATATCAAGTCTGATATAACAGAGGAACTTGACGTGGGCTCCCGTGCAAAGGATGATTCTCGCAGGTGAAAGAGCATGCGGGAAAACAAGGCATTGGCGATCCTTGTCAAAGTGCGTGTGTCAGCAGCTTCCTCACCGAGTTTCGGGAAATTGTTGACCTACACGTTGAGAAGGATAGTGAAGTTTGTTCCCAGGAATACATTCTTTATGGCAGTGAGCCTCTAGTAGGTCATGGATTGTGGGTCAATCAATACGTACGTGCTCGTATTGAAATACACCAATCGCCAGATTGAGCAAAAGGAGCGTGCTGCAGGCCGTCATTCCGATATTCCAGAGGATTAAAGTTATGACTACATACCCAAACTGTGGCGCTCCTGAATGTTCAAACGTTCAAAGCTTGATAGTGAGAAAAGGTATGGGTACTAGCACAGGCAGAGTGGGACGTACCATCGCGTAGCAGAAGTCCCGACATGGGTTGCCTCGCTCGGCGATCGTGTCGACGGAGGCGTTGCACCTCACTGATGCCGCCGGTACATCTCCACGTCACAATAAACACTAATGCATTTGACGCAACAGTGCTTGTGATGGTGACTGCACTCACTAAGTGCCTTCACGGTCAAGTCACTGTGGTACAGCCCGACACATTGTCTACTTACTGCTGTAAGTACCCATTCCATTAGCATATGAATTTGAACGATGGGCTGTGTTCGAACATACATGTGTGCCGTGGTTGCGGACCAGGCCCCCACAATGACGCATTCACCCAGTCCTGAAACGGCGTCGACCTTCCAGTGGGCAGTGTCATACTATGTCAGTCGTATGATCAGTCATCCGTATTTACGGTGTACGCTACGACGCACGAGGTTCGTTGCTGCAGGCACCAGTCCCAACATTGTTACTACACTCGGTAGCCTCCAGTTCCTTCCGTTTATGGTATACACGCGGAGTCCTGCAATCACTGCGTAGATATTGTCATCTATCCGTGATATAAGAATCCAGCGAACCAACTCACGCCCGTATAAAATCTGCAAAAGGCATATAACAGTCATCATGAGTGCCGACACGGCCACGATGCTGTAGGAAGGACTGTCATTCTGCTGCATGCACTGCAGATAGAATGCGACCAACGTCTGTACGGGCAAGTAATGGTTGTGTAAGCGTGCGACGCTGATGAATATATACGGAATATACGTACCTGACAGTTCGGGGTATCCGGTAGAACGGTCAGAAGAAGAAATAGCGACGCGGAGGTGTGCATGGTCAAGTAAAGAACAGGAACTATGAGCTTGGTGTTCTTGCGCCGCCATATGAGGTCAACCTCCTGTCCTATATTGAGAACCCTGTCGTAGACATGCAGTGCTAGATGGAGCCCAGTGGTCAGGGACACAAGCATGGGGATGGAGCAAGAACAAAAAACCTACCGCCGGTCGTGCTGAGGACGCAGTTGATAAGCATGCTACACCGGGTAAGGCGGGTGGGTCAATGAGCCTGTGGAAGAGCTCGCAGCAATGGCTGTCAAGGTGGCTTACCCGTACGACGCATTTGCGGCCGCGTTCGAGCTAGCAGACATCCGGGGTGGAGATGAGGAAAGTCAAGTGACAAGACTCGTCAGTACTGGTTGTCAGACGATAGGGCACAATCTTACATATATTCTCAGGGGACTCCTAGGCTTCCACCAACAGCGCACAGTGCGGTCTCGAAACGTCATGATGACCGTGTCCTCTCACACTACTCGTGGTACAGTTGACATATCGTATAAAGCTTCATTGTAGATGCTGAGCGTGCCACATGACACCCGCTTCATAGAGAAAACTGCGGCTGCCTTTCTAGATATTGAGACGTCAAATGTGAGCAATCCATTGGTGGCCGAATTAGTATATCCGATGTACAGCAAAGAGAGCCGTTCAATGGCTACAAATAAATCGACGCGAAATGCTGCAGCGACGCGTGTTTTTGCTTCTTTCCGGAGGAAAGTTTGTTCTCGGCTTGTTGCAGAGGAATGGCGGCGGCTCTCCGCTCCTTTGTCGAAGCGCGCAATGCCCCTTAGCGTGGCCATGACAATTACTTTGCAGCTTCTGTGGTATCTCGGATTTCTAAACATTCTGTTGAGTGGAACTCACTGTTCATAAACCATATCTTGACGTCTAGGTAGCCTCGCCCAAAGGCAATCAGCTACATTGAAAAACCTGCTGTACATTTTGGGTCATAAAGATGGGATCCGCATGTGCGGCGGTCAATTCACGGATATGTGCGCCGTGATACTTACTTACTATGCCTGTCTAGTGAACATCGTGATTGAGAAGATTTCGAGTGGAATAGATGGTGGACGAGTCAGCCAAGCCATCTATGGGCGGTTTAGTTGGGGAAAGTTCGGCGCAATTATGCTTGTTAATCAGACTTCCAGGTGAAGCTTGAAGAAGCGTCGTCATCAGGGGTGTCCGGATTCATCTGACGAAAAGCAGCCATACCATTGGGTCGTCCCGTCAGATAAAAATCAAGCAGAAACAGGGTAAGCTAACATCTCCTTGTTCGAAGCTTTCCTCATCAACGCCCGGATGTCGATGTACGCGCGAGTGCGACAGTGACCGTACACTCAATAGTCTTTGTGAACCGGACCGAGTACGGATCATCGCATCATGATTCCCGATGACAATACGCTGCGGAGACTCCACGTAGATCCATTGGGCATAATCACCAAAGAAGAATGGAAGGAAGAGGGACAAAAAGACGTTCACCGTGGCTATAATATATTCGGGACATGCCGTTGTCTCCAAGCAATTACGCCTGAAGTACCTGGAGCCTAGATAGTGATAGTCATGAATTGGCCATCAGTATGGTACCTCCAGTCTCGCGCTGGCGTGGCGAGCCATCGGATATGCACACCGTCACAACGGTGGCAGGCGATTCAATCGAAAACCTTGATACATGTGTCCCGTTCCAGCCTTCGAGTCTTCCGGACCACAATATGTTGCGCCAGCCTGACTGTATTTGTTTGTACTAAACTGAAGAGGTGATAGGCCGACTCAATGAGTGAGACTCGGAGGGGATGATGAGGCGATGCAATCCCTGCCTGTGGGGAAACCGCAAACACTTTGAGAGCCGCTAGCGCTGGTTGGATCGCGAAAGCGCCTACGGTCGGTGGCTAAATGGATCCCTCCTCCTCCTCCTCCTTATGCCTCCCATCATTCGGCTGCCATCCTCAGTGTTGCTGTTGTCTAGGTCTCGCAGAAGCTCAGCAAGGCTCTCACTGTCTTCAATCCGTATGTACTCCAATCAGGAGCAGGACCATGTCCGTAGACCGAAGACTATGTCGCACAATATAACGATCACTTTCCTGGGGACCGCTAGCGGGGGCGGACCCACCGAGACACGAAATAGCTCTAGTCTCGTCGTGGACGCACTCGGAGATCAGTCATTATGGAGTGCGTAACTCTGCCAGGTCTGTTGCACGCAGATCGTAGCTCGTGTGGCTGAGCAAGTCGTTCGTCAGTGGTGGATTGCGCGGAGGGAACCGTCAGGCAAGTGTTGCAACAGCCCTTCCGAGGCGCAGAACGTGTCAAACTCCCCAGGTTGACGAAGGTCTTCATAACCCATATGCATGGTGAGTATCTCTTTTTTATGAGACAGAAACGCGTTTTCTCTGTGCATCACGTCCCACTTGAGGGGTTCAAACTTGTGGGAAATGGTCCTATGGTCTCTCCGGGTGCAACCCCCTGCTTATGATGTCTTTATGGTTGCTGTATATCAAGCACGGAAGAGGCTACCTCTTCTATGTGGTCGCGGCCCTTTGGTCCAGCGACCGACTGGAGAAGTGGCTCAGACGAAAATGTTCAAACCGATTGACAAGAACAGACCCTTCACGCACTCCGACATGGTGGTAGCCATTTCCGTGCATCTCGTGGTACGAGGAACGCGACTCCCGCGTCTGCCGCGGCAGTGAGTGCAACATATACGCAATAGCGGAACAAATTACGTCGGTGTTGTTTCCTGCTCTGCATGGACAGGTGCCCTACACACAGTTGACAGACTGCCACCCCCCGAACTGCAAAACCGAACACTCTACGTGCAGGCCATACAATCACCCGGCTCGCGGCAGCCGAACAATTCTGTTCGTATACTGACTGACTGATGCTCCATCGAGCGTATAGTTGATATCAGTTTTAACTATTGGGTGGCATGCGACAACGCATTCTGCTACAAGCCGTTGATGAACGGATAGTCAGTCCGCTCTGCCTTTCTAGAAGGGCTTGACATTTGGCTCCTTTCCATGCATGATCCGCACGTTGATACTTTCTCATGAATACTAACGTGTTCCGTCTCTCAGCTGATCATACAGCGGGTTTGCTCACTTTACTTCGCAACACACTTGGCATACCCAAAGTCAAGGAACCTCCGCGCCCTCCTCACGTACCCGACCCCGAGACGCCAATGGTCGAGGATCCCCCTATCGCCTCTGCATCCACTGTACAAGCAGTGATTCCTTCTCGGGTCCCATTCGACGACAGAGTCGACCCACCTCGCATCGAAGTCTTCGGACCGCGAGGACTCCGGCGATTTCTGCGACTCCAGATGCTCCTCACACACACACATTCCCAAGAACGCTACGCCGTGCACGAGCTGCTCACCGCTGACGAAGCGCCCTCCTGCCCGGGCGACATTCCGACGTACTCCGACCGAGGAACGACCGAGGAAGACCGACTGCTAGAGAACGAGTCCCCCGGCAGGGACATCCGGTGCGACTCCCAGGGCTACTGGCGCGGGATCGTCGTCAAAACCATTGGCACTTATGGACGTGGTGGAGAGAGTCCTTCGGACGAATGCAAAGGGATTGGAAGGATCGTCGTGGACGCTGGCCCGATAGATCATCGTGATCCCTGCATTGGTTATGTAATACGTGAAATCCCGCACCTTCCCCAGCTTCCTGCTTTACGACAGTCGATCCCCGTACCGCGCAAGCTCGTCATCCTCGGCGATACGTTCAACCCTGACGCCCTTGTTCCTCTCATCGATCCTCCTTCCGTCAGGGACGATGCGGCACCCAGTAGAAAGACGGGGCCAATGGAAGTCTACATGGATATCGACGTCTCGTCTGGTGACGCATCAGTAGGCATCGAAGATGCAGCTGTGACGCCTGATGCGCGGGACCTCATTGCGAACACGCCTGTTAGTTTGCTCATCCACGAAGCAACGGACGCGTATATACCACGTGACATCGACCCGCAGGAGAGGACAGGGCGCAACCGCACGGTGAGCCTCACCTGTGGCATATCTGTGTCCTCTGTTCATTATTGCATGTCGTGCCATAGAGCGATTCTGTCCTTGAAAAGACACGTGCCAGAGGTCACAGCACACCTTGGATGGCTGGAGAGTTCGCGCACAAGATCAAGGCAGAGAGACTTGTCCTCAACCACATCGGTGCCCGGTCAGTGGCTCCCTGATTCTGGAAGTGATGCCACAAATGAACGTCTTGCGCCTGTCACAGATTCCCCGCACCACGAACGCCCGCGTCTCATCCATGGGAGAGGTTCCAACTCGCGTGCATACGTGAGATCGAGAACCAGGCACGCGCGACATGGAAGCCTCCGAAGACGCAGCCACCGACTTACGTGACAGCAGCATACGATTACTACAGGATCGTCATCCCGCCCAACGTGGTGCCCCCAGGTCCTGACGATCATGATCGGGGTGACAGGGTGGAGCGCATTGTCGACCACCGAGATCACGCGCGATCGTCGCGTGGATGGACCCGTCATGAGGAATGGACTCACAAGAGAGAAGAAGCCGAGCCGCGACTGTACTCGCACGTCCGGAGACAAGCGGAGCAGCAGCTAAGCGTTTCCGTTGACCCAGATGCCGCACCCCCCTCCGGAAGGCATGCAACGCCTACACATGTCCGGCGGGAAGTTGCGGACCAACAAAGGCAAAGGTGGGGACCTCTAGCATCGCCAGGAAGCCTCGCTAGCGAAGTGGATTACCGCCAACATCTTGGACCGCATGTGGCCGAGGCCGGTGGAAGCAGAGATCCCGTGAATGAGCACGGCAAGCGTGATAGGACGATGAGCTCGGGGGATGGTACTCGTGCGCTGGACGACGGACGTGGCGGGCGAGACCAGCACCGACAGGACCCGACCGGCGGGGCAAGAGATATGCATACGTACGCGAGGGGCAGTCATCTGGGTGAACATAGTGAGTCTAGAGGAGGCGGGCGCAAGCGGGGTCGTAGATAAATAAGAGGAGATGTACCAAAACCTGGCTCGTGTGCAATCATTGCTAGCACAAACATGGAGAAGGCAAGGCAAGGCAGGGCGATAATGGTATATACTACATCGCACAACGCGGCAAGTCTCGAGTCGTTCCAGACAGCGCATGAGTTACTCGTAGAGATACTCGTAAAACAGACCCATACAACTGGATAGAACAGTAGTGTCAAGGTTCGTGTGTCATGCATGTCATGACTTGATACTCTCCACCCTCTCCTCAGCCACCTTCTCCGTCACAATGACCTCCTCCACCTTCCCATCCGTTTCGGGGCCACTGCTCGTCGCAATGGCATTTTCCTCGACACCGCCACGAGCCGCCTGCTTCGCGCGCCACTCCGCCCGTGCGCGGCGAACAGCCGCGTCTGCTATCGGCACTGCGCTCCACTGGAAGGCGCTCGTCCAGCTGCTGACAGCGTCAACCTCGCTCGAATTTTCGCTGCGCTCGGCGCGGAAGAGGTCATCGATCGACTCGAGGGGGATACCGGCGGTTTCGGGGTAGCAGGCCCAGACAATCCCTGCTATGATCAGGTTGAACGCAGCAAAGATGATGTAGGTTCGCCATTTGATACTCTGCAACGCGGGCGGTGTGAGTTCGACGACCTGTTCAGAGTGATTGGAAGATGGTTAGGCTTTGAGGCAACAGGGCGCGGTTAAGGATGCGTACCAGGAAGTTGCCGAGGAAGTCCGCTGCGGCTGCAAGTGCTGCGCCCTTGGCACGAATCTTGAGAGGCAGAATCTCGGCGGGGTACACCCATACTGTGCCCATCCAGCCTACGCAAGACAGTGAGCTTTCCAGAAGTCAGGAACATGTTGGACATCGGCTTACCCCATGTGAAGAATGCCTCGTAGAGGAAAACGAAGACGACGGCCGCAATACTCGCTCTTGAGTTTTCGAGTGCGACGCAAATAGCCATAAGAACGAGAACGACCATCTGGCCAATCGCGAAGGTGAGCCATAGGTTGCGTCGTCCAACTCGGTCGATAGTGTACCACTGCGATACCGCGTTAGTCGCGCGAGATGTATCGAAGGCGTAGGAATGCGTACCGTGACAAAGGACGCGGCGATGTACCAGACTTGCAGCCAGCAGCCGAGGAAGAGCGCCATTTCCTGTGTCATGTGTAGACTCGACTCGAAGAGCGTTGGCGCGTAGTATGTCACGATGTTGATACCTTAGAGACGCATCAGCGGGTCACTATGAAACAGGCCGAGTGGATGCCTACCGGTCAATTGCTGCATGAACTGGATACCGAGGGCGAGGTAGAACCGTTTATTCGCTGAAACACCACCATCTTTGAACAGGTCTCCCCATGAACCCTCCTCTTTGCTCTCCAATTCCAACGCGTCCAAGATTTCCTGCGCTTCCTTGACCACGATCTCGTGATCGGCGGGCAGGTTTCGCAGTCTTGCTAACACCTTCCCACACCGCTCAGCGGCTAACCCAAACGCCATTCTGACACACTGCTCACCTCGATACCCCTTGCAGGGCTAGCCTCGTGGCGCATGAGCCACCGCGGCGTCTCGGGCATGAACATCGTCATGAAAATGACGTAGAGAGCGAAGACGCATTGGAAGAGGAGCGGGAAACGCCACTGCACTGGGCTGCTGTAGAAAAAGAACGCGTAGTTGATCCAGTACGCGATCATGAGACCAAACAGCATTGAGGACATTTGACAGCAGAGTTGCCACCCGCGGTGTTCCGGAAGTGTCACCTCGCTTTGGTACACAGGCGTTACTGAAGATTAATGAGCGAGGATTCGCCGAGATTAACAAGGTGGTGGGACGCACCGGATGTAATGTAGCCAACACCTTCGCGGGGGGTGAGCAAGTCGCGTGCGGGGATGCGGGGAATGAAGCTCACCCACTCCAGTCAGAATCCTCGCCACAATCATCTGTGTCCTCTCGACGCAGGTACCCATCAGAATCGTGCCCACGAGCAGAATGGTCGCGCCAATGATCAGTGTCCTCTTGCGCCCCAGCGGTTCTGTCGTGAACGCGGCGGCAATGGCCCCAGCGATGGCGCCGACGTCGTAGATGGCGGTGATCGTGCTGACCATGACCGTACTGGGGTTGCCCATTTGGTCGAGCCAGTACTTGGAGACGACGACGCCGGACATGACGCCCTGGTCGTAGCCAAACAGGCAGAAGCCAGTCGAGCAGACAGACGTGAGCATTCCGACGAGTGCGGCCCCGCGCAGGCCGTTCACTCCCAGCTTCGTCGGCAGTATTGTCATAGTGCTACGCGGTGTTCGATGTGTGCTAGCAATGGAGAAGATGCGAGTGTTGTAGAGTTGTCAAGGAACTGGGGCTCCCGGAGCGTGAGCTTAGCGGATGTTCTCCGGGTGTTTTGCAGCTTTATATACAGGCGAGACATGAGGCGGCTTTGGTCAGGTCCTGTACCATCACACCGACGTGTTGGCAAGGTCATGTGGTAAAGCGGATATCCGTCGAACTTGGAAAAGAAACAGGGTGTTACGGCTTGTCGGAACGGTCGGATTCCAGGGTTGGAGGAGCGATCTTACGCATATAGCGTTGTGGCGAGAGGGTGGGGTTGAACGGAGCTGTCCCGTGGGGAATCCTGTCAACGCACATTTGGAGCGTCGCGGGGGAGGTTAGATCCGGCAGGTTCGGTCCTGGCGCAAACACTCAGTCTGAACAGTGGAATCCATAGGGTTGTGTGGAACTCATGTGCTTCGTACCCCAGCTATTGCCGCGTCGGAAGCATGATAACCAAACGTAGATATAGACAAAGTCGCCGACATGTCATTCCTGTATCGCTTCTGCGTCGGGCTTTGCCTTGGCCGACAGACCATTACCAAGGCCTGCAGGTTGCGGTGATCCTCAGGCACTGCACGCGTTATGGAAGCGGTTTGCCTGAGCTGCCAGAGCCGAGGAGATACCTGAGAGAGTGTGTGCGTTACTCGCTTCGGCTGAATATGACGGTGCACTTACCGAAGAGAGACGCAGAGCGATAGACGTGGCAATTTGTAGGTTCGTGCATGACCTTTATGAGATCGTCAGCCGACATGCTTTCCCGAAACTTGATCCGTGAGTGAGTAATGCATATGAGCACGGTATCGCAGGATCCTCGAAGAAGACTGCAGTGTTATTAAGGCACTACTTATGTGCCGTCCTGCTACCAGGCTGGGATCATAGACGTAGTGTGTAGGGACGCGGCGGTGCAGGGTCGCCGAAGAGTGGCGTACTGGGGCGCCTGTTGACGTTGAGACTCCGCGGGTCTGCGGTGGTTGAATTGCGATTAGACAATGTTATACTCACTAGATGAGATGACTTATTACAAGACAGTATCATCTTGCTCGAAGTGTCTACAGTAGCTATGATAGTACTTATATGCCATCACATGGGGATGCCAATCGAGGGCGCTACTCGTTCAAGCTCAGCTAGTGACGGTGTTCCTGTTCATCTTCCAGTAGTTATGCTGCTAGTGAACGACCACGCTAGTCGACATTATCGTCATCTTGGGTGCGACACAAATGCAAGACACAATGCCTCACTTGAAGGCAATGACATACGCAAGACAAGTCCGGCATTGTCACCACCGTTCGTAACCCCTCCACGTGAAGCGGCGTCGACGTTCTTTCAATTGGTCACTGATCGCGCGCGCGGTGGCACGGCGGCAATCCATTTTTTCGCCACTGCGCAGTGCGGAGTCTAAATCGCCCTGCAACTCACTGACCTCGATTGCGGCAGCGTCATTTGTGAGTCTACACCGTGACTCAAAGTCTTTCCCTATCTTCATGTCTTGAACTCCCAATCCTTGAATCCTGATATGGACAGCGCACAGTTTCACGCTGCGGTACATTCTGCAATGCGTAACTCGCTAGACAATTAACTGAGCACTTGTGACTAGGTCTATCACGTCGTCCGCCAGATACCGCCTCAGCACGTCACTTCGTATGGTGCGCAATCACCACCCTGTTTGCATTCTATAGCATCTCATGCACGTTTAGGGCACCTCGCGAAGCTCATCGGCATGCCTCGTCACTCGCGACATGTCGGGCAAGGTGCGCTTCTTCGCTTCCCATTCCTGCAACTCTATCTCTCCTTACGTTTGCGCAGCCCTGAAGTTTGTCCCGCCCGACGTACAGCCCCCCATCCCCTGGTATCGTGTCATCTCGTCATCCGGCACGATCTCTTCGCGCGGACCTGGGACGAGCGGTGCTGACAATCAACGCCAGGAACTAGAGGCGGAAGGCATCGAGGTCAGCGTGGGCCGCATGGGCGACATGCGTGTTGATCTAAAGCGCTACGGCTGGTTTCCCGCTCCGGGGACCTTGCATGAGAACGAGGATGACAGCAGTGAGGCAGACAATTGATGCACATCACGGATCATGCCCGACTCTGTACGACCTATCTCTGCTGTCACAGAGGCTGCCCCAATCCGGAACAAGTCATCGCCTACCGCGTAGTCTTATTGTACGTACCCTCAGCTTCTACCACCTCAGCGGGGACTCTTTATGCTTCCCTAAGACGGGCATTTAGCAGACCGGTACATGTCAGGGGGAGCTGCGCTGGAGGCTTCCCGTCAACGTCCAGTCGCGAGCGTAAGTGGCCTCGCCCTTGATGGTGATGGTGGTATCGCGTCCACTGGTGAGTCCTGTTGCCAGAACGCTCGTCGACGGTTCCGGCTGTCGGCTCTGATGTCTCCGGGGGCGGGAGCACACTACTATGTTCCTTCCTCTTTCACTCTCCCCACGTCACATGCGCACACTCAGAGCTGCTCGTATCCATACCCAATGAAGAACGCGTGTGCCCGGAGATAGTACCCTGAGGTTACGTGAGGTCACCAAAATGGCCAAACCTGCGATTGATCATTTTTTACGCTGCCTCATAGACCTGACACCAGCAGGAGGATTTTAAACACGTTGTCTACCAGCGCGCAATTGAGTTATCATTGACAGTATCTAGTTGTCCTTGCCTTCAATCCCCAAACATCAGTGACTTCATTATCGAAATCTGTGACGTCATCTCATCGAAATGTTGCTACGAAGTTGGACAAGACTGCCAGCTACAGCCTCCTACACCGTATTGTGCTGATGTGACCTATTGTATATATGATGTCAATCCCCTCTCTTACTTTGGCAACACCTACTTAATTGTGCCATTACTCCCCAACGGTGGTGCCGCGCATGAATGTGCATATTGTATGGTGAAAGAAAAATATCATTCGGAGTGCCAGTGCAAGCTGGAAATTCCGGTATGTACGTGCTGCTCTTGGAACCTTATCTGTCTCTGTATACGGTTCACATTGAAATCCTCTTTGAATGCCTCTGTGTACTGTTACCCGCTAGTCCGAGGCCGGATTTCGGCATCCGCTCCTTGACCTCGAACCACCACCATCTCCGGTAGGCACCCGCTTATCGGAGCCCATCTATCTACCCTCCCCCCTCTAATTCCCCCTCATTTCCTTGTGTCAAGGCCGTCCAACTCGGCCCCCACACTCACTACTGTCAACCAACTCAACACACATAATTCCTCTTTCCCCCGGGTTCAAGGACCACAAAACACCTCACCTCGCTGTCACCAACCAAGTGTCATTGATCACAACTGTCGACTCCCATGTCCCACTTTAGGCTCTACAGCCTCACCTTTCCTTCCCCCTCTTGCCTGTCACAGTAATGTGCCCTAGACCCCGGTGGCAAAACACATGGGAGATGTTGTGGTAGGCACAGCTAGGACCTATTTTTTTGCTATTTTATCTCACTTTTACAATGGACTTGTACTATACACTCAATAGGACTTCGCCTGGAATGGCATTCTGACTAGTCATGTGACATAACCACATACTAGGGTTTACCTTGTAGCACATGACTCATTGACTCATATCCCAAGACCAGAGTTATGGTAGATTGTGTCATCTCGCATCATTGGTAGACAGCCAATAGTGTAAGCACCTCATGCATGTGACAGCTGTCTGGTGTGGGAGCCCTGCCCTAAGCCTTAAGGGTATAAGTAGAGTAGTGTGTAGTCCTAGCTCTTCATCTTGTCCTCTTGAAGAGCTAGGTAAGCTCCTTTGTATTTACTAAGTGATAAGTAATCTAACTTGAAGAGCTAGTGTTCTAAACCTAGTCCATGTGAACATTGACTCCAAGTCCATCAAGCCTTGAGGGTGAGTATCTTACTCACTCAGCCTCTGTCTGTACAGGGTAATTCCCGGTGAGACCTTCTCGCCTCTGAATGTGTGTGTCGACCTAGTTCTGCAACAGGAGACTCCCTCATGTGAGTCCGATGCATGAAGTCAGGAAGCAAGCTCCAGGGTGCCTTTGGCCCCTGGGATAAATCTGTGTTCTGTGAGGCACCATAGGGAGGTGGAAGTGGAGGAGTTGCATGCAGAGGGAGGCTCAGGTCCAACTGTGGAGGTGGGGAACCTAACACAAACAACACCAGCACCCTCACCCTCACTGGAAGGCGCTATGTGCTGCCCATAGGTTCGCCCCTGCTTTTCATTCTGGTAGCAGAGAAACAACAGACAAAGAAGAAAAGTGTCAGAAGTGGCCTGGATGATATGATGATGAGGAGGGCACATATTCATTATTCCTGCAACATTCATTTCCTATGTGGCATAAGCCCTGTTATGAGTGACATCTGTGATGTCATGAGTAACCATGGTGCATGATACAAACTCATTCTCCTCTCATTCATTCACCTCCAGCCCAGTCGTGCCCCTTCACAATCCAGCCTTGTATTCTTAGCTTAGGGACCAGGGAACATGTTCCCCTCAAGGACACTGCTCATTCACTATTCACTATACACCTCTCCTCCTGACCGTACCTTCTGACTCATGCTTACCTCATGTTCGCCTCATACTTACCTACCTGTTGGGTTTCTCCTATTCATTCTCCACTAATACCCTCATCTTCTGTACTGTTCCACAGTGTTCCAAGGACATGTCACCCTCATGTATATATATACCATAGCAGTAGTAGGGTTGAACTCCAGTTTGACCTGGTTTTATCTCTACTCAATGTTCCCTGCATTCCCTGCAGCAAGCCCTCTGAGTGAGCCGACACCAGTGCTTGCACCCTTCACTCCACCCCTGGACTGGGATCAATTCCTAGTGTGACTATCTCTCTTCTCTACCTCGCTCTCATCAAAGGACGGTGTTCCTTTGTGTTGTTGAACCTCTACCATTTCAGACATTATCTAATCAGGCTCTCCTGATATGGACTTATCTTATGTTCTGCTACACTACTTACCATACATAGATTACATTCCTTTTGTTCACTATCTGTAGATTAGATAGCTCACTCCAGACTGCACCAGACCTCCAGCCTCTACCGGCCTCCACTCCTTATCCATGTGATATCACCAGTGATCTGGATTACTGGACTTTAGGATGACTCATAATCTGACTCATGCTGACTCATGTAGTTTATGATTATGACTCAACATGACTCAGGCCTCATCTGATATGCTTACTGTATGATCAGCTGATGCCTTCATCTCAGGTATATATACTGGGCTCAGATGCCCTCCAATGCATTGTTCCTTCCACTGCTTTCCTGTGTGCCTAACAGGACTCCCTCTAGTAGCTTCCCTCTAGTAGCTTCCCTCTAGGTCTGCTCACTCACCTTCAGAGCCACTCCCTACACTCCTTTCAACAGGTTATGAGCCCTGCGCTATTGTGCTAACCTTGTTGTTTTTATCCCTGCAGGATCTTCAAGACTACACTTTGCAAGGAGTAAGCATAGCAGCTTTTGCTAGTCTCTCAGAAGACTTAGCATTTGACGTCCTGAAGTGCCCAAGGCATTAAAGGATCATATTTTTCCAGTGGGCCTGCATGCCATTTGCAAAAAGTTTATCCTCCAACAAGACCTGAGAGAAAGATCCGCTGATGCCAACTCTACCTCATCAACACTGATCTTTCGATCTAATGTTTTTGTGACTCCAGTCACACCTGCTCCCCACTCCTGTCCACTCCCAACCTTGCTCTCTAGCTGAGCAACTCTCTGACCCTGCTCTGTGCCCGCTCCCTGACTTCAAGAAGAAGTCAACTGAAGAAGTTGTAGGGATTCTTGAGAAGAAGGTCAGCACCACCATCAAGTGCTACCAAGCAATCTTCTACAAGAAGTATCTCTTCAAGTCACTTCTTGGAGAATCCCAGCACACCCTCCATCACTTTGCTGACCAGCTCAACTGGGTCAGTGACAACTTTGACAAGGCCAACAACTGGTCTAAGCAGCAGTGCAACAGCATTTCGTGCGATTGTTGCTGTGTTGGAACAGTCAAATTCTCGACACCACAGGAACCACTTGTGAAGCAGTACAGGAAGGTCACTAAGGATCTAACAAGCATAGCCAACTGGGGCTGCCTGGACTGGATAGTTTTGTAGACAGGTTGGCATACCTAGCATTTTTGTGTAGATCACTGGAATACATTTCTAGTCAAGCATCACATTGTGGCTTCATCTGAGCATTCACTAGACAATGATCCAGAAGCACTGGCAGCTGAAGCACTGGTAACAGAAACAGAAGAAGCACCTGAAGAATTCAACTGTAAAGGAGCACCCCATCTCTACAACTCACTTGAGCATAGAGATTACCACAAGGTAGAAAAAGACACATTCTAATCTTGTGATCACATCATCTGTGAAAATTGGTTCTCTGGTCCATACCATAGAGGTACTCATTGGGGTGGAATTCCTGTTGCCCATTGGCAAGAAACAGGCTCTGTCTGTTTGTTCACTTCTGAGTTTTTTGAGGGTTTAGAACCTGAAACCACACATCTTGCATCTCTTCCTGAAACCGGGTCACCTTCTATCCCCGGTTCTAGAGTGTTCTCTCCTACCCCTTCTCTTGAGTCTCCTACACCTCTTGTCCCAACTACACTCCCATCTGATCTTTCACATCTCTTTGATTTTGAAGAGGAAGAAGATGTAGAGGAATTACTCCCACAGTCTCAAGAAGAAGAACTTGTTCCTGCATCTCCCATTTTTCACCTGTCGTTTTAGAAGAAGAGGTCTCAGACTTCTTCAAGTTTCATTTGTTGACCACAAGTATGTCAGACATGAAGGCTGAAAGCATTTCTGTCCTTAAAAAGGCATTGGACTACAAGGTCTGGTCAAGCCAGATGCTTGGCTACCTCACGTTTATTGAAGCCAACAAGGCACTATCAAAAGGTGACCTCAAGAATGTGGAGTACAAGAAGGCGAACACCCATGCCAAGGGTGTGATCCTTATGTGCACCGACAACTCCTTCCACCACCTCCTGTATGAGGTCATGAAATTGGCAATGGACATGTGGGCTTCACTCAAGAAGCATTTTGGTACCCCCAATGTGGCATTTGTTTGGTCCCAGTTCTCGTTGCTCATCAAGTCTGGAGAGATGGACAACAACAAGCCAATGCAGGATCAAATCAGTAGGATCCAAACTGTGCTCAAGGACATCATCAATGGCGGCATTACCTTGGATGAGCCTACCCAGGCTCTCCTCATCCTGTCAAACATTCCAGACAGTTATTCGACAATGGTGTCTGCTATCATGGCAACAACCACACTGATGGAATTGAATGTTGAGACTTTCGTGAGCAAGATACTCTCTGAAGAGTCTCTCTGCTAGTCTGGCATGGGACAGTCTGCGTCAAAGACATCCCAAGTCACGGTTCACAACAGCGGTGGTCCTTGCTTGCACTGTGGCAAGAAGCACAGCTCAGAACAATGCTGGATCAAGTACCCTCACCTACACCCCCAGAAGGGTGGTAACAAGGGCAAGGGGAAAGGCAAAGGTGGCAACAGTAATGGCAAGAAGGCAAACTCAGTGATTGCACACACCACCAATGATGGGACCAAGGTCACTTTGTCGGGTTCATCTTCTACCAACGGTCAAGGTGCATCAATAGTGGAAGTTGAGGAGGTTAAGTACACTACTTGTACAGATCCTTCTTGTAAAGTCTGTCCTCCTTGTATGGCTGGCTCTCTCATTGTACATACTGGTGCATCTACTGACACAGGGTCCGGAAAATTGAGCTCGTCATTCTATTGCCCCAGTGTGAATAAGTCTAATTTGCATCAACATATGGGTGAGCACATTATTTGGCTCATGGACTCAGGAGCAAGTCAAGCAGTTGTCAATTCCCTGTATTACTTTTGGGATTATTCTCTGTACTCAACTCCTGTCACATTTGGTACTGCAGGAAGTGCAAAAATCCAGGCCCTTGGTTCAGGCACTATCAAAGGTTTATGCACAGTTGAAGTGCGTAAGCGTGTTTTGATCACAATATCGAACATTCCCCAAGCCTCGGGCTGCTTGTTTTCAACAGGTATTGTGGAGAAATTGGGACATACTCTTGTGCAAGGTTCTGGTTCTATGGTCGTCTATGACCAAATGTTTTTGCATGGCAAATTTTCTGGCAATATTGTTATGGAGGCACCATACAACTTCCTCAACAACTTGTATTTTATGTTTATGGACACCCTGGACAGGAATGCAGCAGCTCTGCTGTCTACCCCTTTTCGTATCTGCCATCGCCAGATGGGGCATCTGTCTAAGGAAGTTATTCGCCATTTACCTGATCACACCAAAGGTGTCGATCCAGTGGGAGTTGAAGATCAATCTCCTTGTGAAGGTTGTCAATGGGGCAAGTCTCATTGCACCCCTTTCCCTGCATCTTACAAATGTGCTACCAAGCCTCTGAGTTGGTTCATACTGACGAGGATGGTCCTATGCATACTCAAGCAATCAATGGTGGATTTAAGTACTTCATTTTGTTCCTGGATGACTATACTAGTCTAGGATGGGCCTATTACCTTTGTCATAAGTCTGAGTTGCTCTAAGTGTTCAAGGACTTTAAGGCATGGGCTGAGAATGTTACTGGTTATAAACTTATCCACGTACAATCAGATTGAGGGGGGGAATACACTTCTGACACTTTCACAGCCCATCTCAAATCCTATGGGATTGTTCATCAAAAGATGGTTGCACACTTGCCTCAGCAAAATGGACAAGCTGAATGCTGGAATCACACGATCATGGAAAAGGCTATGGCTATGCTTCATCACACTGGTCTAAGCCACGGTTTTTGGCAACTTGTGGTTGATACTGCTGTTCATATATACAATTGCCAGCCTATGCAATGCCTTAAATGGCAATGCCCGATAACTCTCTGGGATGGCATGGTCCCGGATATTTTGTACTTCAGAGTATTTGGTTGCAGGGCATTCATGCATGTCCCTAAGGAATGAAGACAAGGGAAACTCGACAAGAAGGCTGTTGAGATAATCTTCATTGGATATGAGCAAGGCTCCAAGGGCTACAAGTTCTTGGATGCCTCCAGTCCACAGATCATTGTGTCTCGTGATGTGACCTTCAATGAAGATTCCTTTCTGGCATGTGAAGATTTGGCCAATCCAAAGACTCTGGGGCCACCACTATTAGATCCTGTAGACTCTGATCCTGAGGATGATGATGAGGAACAGATTGAAATACCAATTCCTCTACTGGTAGAGAGCGAAGATGTCCAAGACATCAACAAACTGGAACCAGTGGGAGAACCTGACTGACAACTTCCTGAGCAACATCCTCATCCTGTTCCACCTCCTCATCCTCAATATTCCCAACCATGTCATGAGAATGCTGGAAGGAATCCTAATAGGAACAAGGATAATGTTTATGGTGACGAGCCTCCAGCTCAGATCAACCGCCATACTGATGCTCATGGAGATCAGTGAGTGGAAGTGTTTATGATATTACAAGCTCTAAAGGAAGCTAGTTATTCTGAGTCAGTTCCTACTTCTCGCTCAGATGCAAAGAAGTCTCCTGAATGGGACCACTGGCATGCCGCTGAAGGCTCTGAAATGAAGTCTCATGTAGTTTATGATTACGACTCAACATGACTCAGGCCTCATCTGATATGCTTACTGTATGATCAGCTGATGCCTTCATCTCATGTATATATACTGGGCTCAGATGCCCTCTAATGCATTGTTCCTTCCACTGCTTTCCTGTGTGCCTAACAGGACTCCCTCTAGCAGCTCCCTCCAGGTTTGTTTGTTGAACTTCTACTATTTAATATGTTATCTAATCAGCCTCTCCTGATAAGGACTTCTGTTATGTTCTGCTATGCTAAGGTTGGCCTCACTCAGATCCATCCAACGGGAATGGCTGAGTGTTACAAAGTGTGACACAATATGGCCAATAAGCTGAAATCTCGTACTACAACTTGTACCTGTACCATACCCTCAATGTAGCAATGATTTAATCTTTGGTACATGTCTCTGGTGCCAAAATAGTTCACAGAATGTGTGCGCGTGGCGAGTTGGTGATGTAGTGTGAATTTATTGACTGCACGACATATCCGGCAGCTAAGCGCCCACCACGTACCGGTAGAGACCCATGCACCCTCCTGCATAATGCCCAAACGAAAGAACTCCTGGCGATTTGCGAACCTAGGGATTGCAAGGAAGAAGCATAAGAAGGAGAGGAGTCTGTCAGATGATGAGCAGAACAAAGAGAATGTGAGTGCATGAATATCCACGCCAATAGCATAGTGACTGACCAGGGCCACGACGAGTAGGCTGGTGTCACAGAGCACACGTTCTCTCAATCAGCATCGCACAGGATGAACGTAGTCACTGGGATGCAATCCATATGTCAGCAGATCCATAGATGTCTCAGTCAGTCCCCCGAGCTACAGTCCAAGTCCTGTGTACCTGGCAGTCCTTGGAGTCACAGCACAGGGTCTGACCTCGACTCAGAGTGTGCAGAAAATGGCTCACCTCATGATGCACCCAAAATTACTTGCAAGTCCTCCTCCTCCACTCAACGACCTTCTGACATTCCGTCAGACGTCCCAGGTTCGACGGCACGGACATTTCCACGCTGGACCCAGATCCTGGTGTTGCACTGTGGAAAGCGACTGCAGCACTCTTCTTCCCGCACCCAGATGGTCACACAGCGAGCACATCAGACTCACCTGGTGCTACGGCATCCATCAGTGTTGCTTCTGATGGCGCTCCAAGCTGTCTCGCTGTGTCTCATGACTGTGTTGAGACTCCAAGACCACCTCAGTGTCCCATGGATCTTGATTTCGAGGCGTTCCAGGGCTGGAGCTTCAATGATTGTGGCCTGGCATACCCGGAACCTGATCTGATTAGCATCCCAGATTCTACGCATACCTCAGACTCGGAGTCAGAGTTTGATCCGGACAATAATGTGGAGCTTTGCGCGGAGGATGAGAGGCGAGCGGATGAAGAAGCAGAGTCTGACCTCGAGCCAGATCCCAGCAACCCTCCGACAATCCATGCTACCGCCAGTACCCGTGCACAGGGTCCAGGACTTCCTATTCCTGATTCTGATCCGAAAGTGCGCCAAGCTCCATCTCTGGAGGCTGCAAAGGCTGCACTTGCTGACATCACTGTCTTGCTACGCCCCCCGCGCAATGGCTATGGCTACAAAGACGCGAACCTTGACCGCATCTTGCGAGAATGCCTGGAGGGCATGCACCAGCTTCTGTGCATCTATACAGCTGAAGCGTCGTCAACACACTCGCATCACAGCAAACAGACGGGTCAAACTCACTGGATCATTGCTTCACTTGAAGTTGCAAAGGCCGAAGGTCTGGGACCATGGCATGCCCGGTGTGTGTGCAGACGGACACAGGCGTACATCCGCAACCATAGCGATCTCCCACGCAACCTTTACGGCACCTGGGCATGGAGTCAGTTGGATGATGAGGACTTCCATCAGGAAGTGTTCCTGCACCTCCAAGGGATCGGGGAATATGTCAAGGCGGAGGATCTTGTGCGTTACCTGGATTGTGCAGACGTCAAGGAGCGATGGAATACAAAGAAGACCATATCACTGGCAACGGCACAGCAATGGATGAAACGGCTTGGGTACCGCTGGACGTTGACGCCTAAGGGTCAATACTCCGATGGGCATGAAAGGGAGGACGTGGTTGCTTACCGACCGGAGACCTTCCTGCCACAATGGAAGGAGATCGAGCCGCATTTGCACAACTGGTGTCCTGATGGCAAGGAGGACAAGGCGCCACTGCCGCAGAACTGCCGCACCATGGTCTGGTTCCACAATGAGTCAGTCTTCTATGTGCATGACCGTCGAAAGAAGTGTTGGGTTCACAAGACGGAAAAGGCGAAACCTTACCAGAAAGGCGAAGGAGCGTCCCTCATGGTCGCTGATTTTGTCTCGGCGGATTACGGTTGGCTACGTGCACCTGATCACTTGGCGGGTAACCCGGAGGAGGCTCGAGTCTTCTTCAAGCCGGGGTCAGGGCGGGACGGATACTTCATGAACGAGGAGATCCAGGCACAGGCTGGTAAGGCAATCGACATCCTGCGGAAGCATTACCCACATGATAACCACATTCTTGTCTTCGATAATGCGCGCACGCACGTCAAGCGGGCTGAGGACGCACCATCCGCATGCAAGATGCCCAAGAACGTGCCGAAGAACGGGAAGAACTGGGGAGTGGAGGTCAGCGCCCGTGATGCGACTGGCAAGATCATTTACGGCACCGATGGGAAACCTGCGAAGACAGTCATCCAGATGGCTCCAGGTTTTTTCACACCAAGGGGGAGCACTACCACCGTCTCGCAGTTGTTCTATTTTCCAGACGGGCACACACATGCCAGGATCTTCAAGGGTATGGCACAGATCCTTGAAGAGCGAGGCTACGGAAATATGTCAAAGAAGTGTGCCGAGTGCAAGGGCTTCAAATGTGCACCTGGAGCGAGGGATTGCTGCTGTCGTTGAATGCTCTTTGAGGAACCAGATTTCAAGACAGTCCCTAGCCTACTCGAGACGGCCTGCAGAGCTTGCGGCATTGATGTTCTCTTCCTTCCGAAATTTCACTGCGAGCTGAATTTCATAGAGCAGTGCTGGGGACACTCGAAGTGCACTTACCGGCTGAACCCCCCGTCGTCCAAGGAAGAAGATCTTCGAAACAACGTCTTGAACGCGCTCAAAAGTGGTCCATTGGTGGCCATGCGGCGGTGAGTCTGTGCACCAGCGCAATCATGATCAGAAGCTGATCTCTGATGCCAGATATGCCACACGCTCCTGCCGCTTTATGGACGCGTACCACAAGGGGCTTAACGGCGCACAAGCCGCATGGGCGTCGAAGAAGTATCACAGCCATTGCACCCTTCCGAACACGATAATGAACGAGCTTCTCGCAGCTGACTCAAACACGGTCTGATCACTAAGAATTCCATATTGCTCTATAGTTACATGCTCTATAATATACAGTATTACATGGAGTCCTAGTACATATCTATCTACGAGTTGTAGTCTCGGGCAATGTCAGAACACTCCGTTGACATTCCGTATACAATCAAGCCACCTCCCACCTCAGGCAGAGCGTGGGCAGGTGCTTTGGGTGGATAACTCCTCGGAGTAATGCTGAGTCACACCATGTCACCTTGGATGGATCTGAATGAGGCCAACCTTACTATACGTAGATTACATTCCTTTTGATTCTTATCTATAGATAGCTCATTCTGGAATATACCAAGTCCCATTTGGCTTCCTCTCAGTATCCACTCGGTACTCCACTTGGTATCTGATTTCTTTGGGACTCCGCTCCTTTGTCATATGTCATATGATATTGACAGTAACCTATAGTTCTGTTTCCCATCTTACTAAATGCTTACTCACGTAGCTTACAATGATGACTCATGACTCAGGCCTCATCTGATATGCATACTGTACGATCAGATAATGCCTTCCTCTCATGTATATATACTGGGCTCAGATGCCCTCCAAATGCATTGTTCCTTCCTCTGCTCTCCCATGTGCCTAACAGGACTCCCTCTAGCAGCTTCCCTCTTAGGTTCATTCACTCTGCCTTACAGCCACTTCCTATCACCCCTTTAAACATTGTTCACCTGCCTTCACAGCCACTCTCCATACTCCTTTCAACAGCACCCACATGCATGCAACAAAAAAGAGCTCGTGAAACATATGACTCCAATATGAGCGGTTGCCACACATGTACAGCACACATGCCACATACCACACAAAATAACCTATGTGACACTGTGCCAGTGGTGTCCTGACTCCAGAACACATTCCGATTTGACAATCAGGACCAATGACAAGCCAAAGCTCACTTTACAGCACTAGTTCAACCTCTCAATTCTTCAAGGGTTGCTGTCAGCATGCATGTGGAGGTTCCCAGGCCATTGCACATGATGTGCTGACAATTTGACATTTCAAACATTTGCTATAGACTCGAATTGACCCGTAGATTACGAAAATGGGGTCCCCAGGGCCATCGAATGAAAATTGAGCGAATTAGAGAGTGAAAAATGTGGGCGACGACCGCGAGACGCGATGTGGCAGACGCGTGGCGCCGAAATCCGGCCTCGGACTAGCGGGTAACCGTATCTGTGAATATATACACCCAGTAAGTACACAAATCATGCATAGGTCGTGTCACATAGAGCCCTGCCCTTGAGTACACCAATGTATTTTGCCGACTTGTCATCGCCTGAAAACATGGTTATACGATATGATAGTGTCTATGCCCTCTTTTCGGAACGTGTCAGGCTCAACCCAGGCTAGCGCCGTCACGTTCGCATCCCACACAATATCCAACGGGTCTCTCACACTGTACGTAGGCCACAGCGGCGTGCCTTCCCAGGTCCCGTAACCTTGTCTGAAGCTGTTCGGGTCCAGGTCGTGGATGAAGCTCGCCCAGGACGCGCTCATCAAATTCGCGAGCGCAACGTAGCTCTCCGGAACATCCGCGAACGGGTCAGGCGAGACGTCGTAGCCATATCCGCCCGTGTTGTCAAACACAAAGGCAACCTCCTGGAAGTGCGTCACGCCGTACTCGACCGGGACACCGTTTGGACGTGTATTGAAGCGATAGCAGTACGCGTCATTTCCGCCCGCCGCGAAGACCTCACACTGGTATCGCCGCCCCGCGATGAAGGTCGCGTCGCCAGCATATGCAGAGGTGCGACGCCATCTACCCATGTCGTCAGCATCTTTTCATTCTACCCGGAGGGTGTGCCGCACTCTAGGCCATAACTGTTGTTGAGGCGGGTGCATCCGAGGTCTTCCGGGATGCCGACACAGGGGTCATCGGGATAGACCTTAAGAATGGTCTCCGCGAGATCGGGCGGAAGGGGTACGTATGGGTGAATGCCTCCTTCTGGTCAGGTCATCAGCACCCTGCCCCGCGACCAGTCTGAGCTGCCCTCACCCTGGAGAATCTGCAAGAACTGCGCCGAGGTGTTGATGCCCACCGGGCCGAACGAAGTGCCCTCGTCCGTATTCGTCCCGCATATGATCGGGACGTGGACGTACTCGCCCGCCTCGAGCTGGTAGCTCGCGAGCTTCGCGATGAAGTCCCCGTCGATTACCGGGAACCACGTGCTCGCGTTCGTCGTATTCACCGCGGCATTCAGCGTATCGAATGGGGTGGCGCGTAGGCATGCGAGGACGTCGAGCGCCTCTGTGCACCCGACGTTGTCGACGATCGCCTGATATGCGCCGTCAAAATAGTCCGCGGTGTACATACCGTTCCATTGTATGGAGTTGCCAGACTCCATGATCCCCGCGCGGAATAGCCCGTCGTCCCGCCCGTCATAAGCAACGAGCTGGAAGCCCACGGACATGCCGCCTGCGCTCTCGCCTACACAATGTGAAGGATGTCGTCATATTCACCAATCGGAGATACGTACCCCATATCGTGACCTTCGACGGATCCCCTGATGTCCGATTAGCATAGAGGCGTGCTCATATGACAGGTACGCTTGCATACCACCAAAGGCACCAATATTCTCCTGGATCCAGTGCAAGGCGAGGCGCTGGTCTCGCAAACCCATGTTGGTGTTACCCTCCCCCGCAAGCTCGCCGGATGCCATGAAACCCCTGCACGTGTCGATCAGCGCCCTGCGGTACATACAGAGATAGAGAGCTGACCATGCGGACAGACGGTAGTTGAACGAAACTCCGATGAAGGGCTTGTCGATCTCCACGCTATTCTGCACGATAAACGACAGATTGTAGCGCTGGTCCGGCGAACCGCCTTCGACGAAACTACCACCCTAGGAGTACACACTGTCAGTCCCGCATGGGCCACCACTGAAGCCACTCACGTAAATCCACACCCCGACTGGGAGTGGCTCGTCGTAACTGGCGTAGTTCGCAGGCCGAACAACGTTTAGGTACAGACAATCTTCGCTCACGTTGAAGCCCCATTGATCGCTCTTGATGTGCCATCCTCAGGATCACGGCTCAGGGGGAGTGGACTTGTGCGGATGACTCACGCCGTAACCCACGCACTCTACACTATACTCGGTCGCATCGCGCGTACCATCAAACGATGTGTTCATCGACTGAGGGTTGGCGAAGCGCAGTGCGCCGATAGGCGGCTGGGCGAAAGGCACGCCGAGGAACAAGTCCTGGTTGTACTCCGGAACATATCGGCCCACGTATGTGCCGTTGAGCGTAGTTGCTGTGGGAATGCTGGCTCCAGTAGTAGCTCCTGCAAGGCCGACGAGGACGAGAGCAGCGATGAACGAGGGGAGATTCCAGTATCTCGACATCGTGGGCGTCGCTGGGGGCATGCGTCGGCCGAGCGAAGGAGAAAACTTGGATGCTCTCCCATCAATATATAACACACCAGGCTAAATGTGTGTGTGTGTGAGGACCGAGGAATCTATCGTCCGCCTGGGAAGCTGAGAATGTCAATTGATGGGTCATATGTCCAAGGTCAGAGCATGACTGGTGGGAGATTGGTGAGGGCATCCTATTATCCAGGACGTACACATGCTGATGTGACTCACTATGTTTTTTCTGAGAGCATCTCGGAAGGAGTCGGAAGCGAACAGTGCGCACAGTCAGTCGTGAGCCGCCCGCCTATTGAGGCCAGACAAACAAGATCGAAAGCTGAGGGATAACACAAGTTCAAAGAGATTTACTAAATCTGGTTGTCGCAATAGAGGCTAGCTTTCTTCCCGTTCAACTGCTAGTGATGCGGATGAGAGGGAGAGCGAAGAGAGAGAAAGTTACGAATCTTGAGATACCCAACGATTTCCCACGCCACATACCCGACCTGGCTCCCACACGGATAGACATATCTTGTATTCCCCAGCTTCTCACAAGTCTTGCTTTCCAAAATACCTCGGGACTTCCGGCTAGCCGTCTCCGCAGCAAATGGCCTCTTTGCACTCGCATCGGCATCCGAGTCGCAGCGCAAAAATGTAGTGGCTGATGATACTATTCCGGAACCCCCAAATACAGCAGATGAACTAGTCTAGGACTCAGGATGAAACAAAAGTGACAGTAGCAACGCTGCTTGACCCGTATTGCGTCTCAAATGCTGCCGCGTCGCCCGTGAGGAGCAAGAAATCCTCAACTTCGTAGTATACTATGCTCGTCGCAGGCAACCTTCCGTCCGTGTTGACCCATTGTGCTGTCACTGTACCGCTCGCGCTATTGACGTGCCAGATGGCGCTCTCGACGTCCTCTTGGCGGCCCGTTGCGAAGGTGAACGAGTTCGCGGCGGACTCGGGAGGCGAGCCAGGGGTGGCTGACAAGATATTAGGATCGGCAGGGTGCGAAATGGGTAGGGGTCTCACTAGGGATGACGCCACCGAGGTAGGCGTAGCTGGCGGACCCAACCGCGAGGTTGGGGGAGTTACTCGCGTACCCAGAGATCCCACCAAGGAAGGTGAAGTCCGCGATGCCGTTCTGTGAGTCGATCATCAGCGACTAGTACTGCCATCCGAGCCTCCACATGCTTCTCACCAGAGTGACCAAGTTCATAGGATCGGTCTCGCCACAGTCAGCATACTCCACTCGAAGCGCGTCAGCCGCATCGACAGTGACACCGTACTCCCCGAACCTGTTTGGCAGGCGCGAGACGACTGTGCCAGCTGGGATGCCAGCTCCAGAGACGAGGAGCGTACCCGTGCGCGTGATGCACCCAGGGTTCACGTTTGCGACGGCCGATGCGCGCGCCGCGAGGCTGCGAGCTAACCCAGTCCACCGTCAGCCCCTTCTCTCCATGCACAGCGATGAACGCACCAGAGCGATGGAAGTGCGGTCTGTTGGGCGACAACCCGCGCTTCAGACGTTGTGCATTGGTCATCGGCAGCACGGGTGCAACTTTGACGGCCTTCAGGCCCAGGTCAACGGGGTTGGGGGCGCGATGTGCGAGTGTACGACTTGGCATTGGGGTAAAGGACGACGTCGCCGGGGTGGCAGCCACCATGAGAGCGGACGCGGAGAGGGTGAGAAAGAGAGTGAAGGCAGAGGTGCGCATCTTAGAAGTGAATCAAAGAGTGACTAGAAGGAGTGTGTGGTATCCGAGGCGGAAGGAGTGGCTGTTAGCCGTGGGGGAGACCGAGAGTTGATGGACGACGTACGTTGAGGGGAGGGGAGGAGCATGCCGACGATGGCATGCTTTTATATTTTGGGCAAAGGCTGACATCGTGTTCAAAAGGGAGCGACGATAGTGTTATTCAGTCGCGGTCAGCCTCCGGTCAACCTCCTACGAGCCTCCCAAACACGATCGTGATTGGCTAACAGCCCCAGTGGCGTTGCGTGAGATTTCAATCTCAAGCCTGTAGCTGAGAGTATTACTCCTGCAGCTTAAATTCGCGCTACGTCTGTTTGGACTACATTAAAATGGTGTGTTTCACTTTGAAGTTCGCACACATTGACTCTCAGTTAGACCTGTCATGCTACTAGGTTATCCGACCACGATGCCCACTTCTCGATGGCCTCCTGCTCAGCAGCGGCCCTGGTCTTAAAACCCGCCACCGCATCCTTGCCCAATGAAAAGCGCAAGGGAGGGTTATCAAGCGCAGCCACTTTGTAGATGATATCCACGCCGCCGGCGACCGGTGGTGTTCCTGGCGGGAACGTACGACTCCCATACGAAGTCCTGACCTGACTGAGAGCCGATGTAGGCTTCGTGTACGCGGGGTGAGGATTGATCTCCTGCATGCTCTGCAAGCCGTTCGTCACGAATGCGCCTGGCGCGATTATCGTGATCTGGGAAGGCAACCCGCGTCAGCACGGTGTTCCCATAGCCAGACGTAACACTGACCTTGATGTTCCACTCTGGATCAATCTCTTTGGCAAGCCCCTCGCTCACCCCGTTCAAGGCTGACATAAACTTGATGTTATTGTGGATATATAGCGTGGTCACATCACGACTCACCTGCTTTGGTCGCCGCGTAGTAAGCCATAGCAGGGAGCGGTGTATGTCCCGCCAATGAACTGACCTGGAGGAGCCTACCACCTTGCGGCTTATTGACGTCGCGGAAGACCCGGACTGCCTCCTTGCTGACGTTCGCCGCGCCGAAGAAGTTAAGATCGGACATTGCGCGCGCCTTGTCGTCGGGCGTGCCCTCGACCTCACTCAAGATGCCTATGCCAGCGTTGTTGAACACAACGTCGATCCGCACGAACTGCATAATGGCAGAGGAGAAGGCAGTCTTGATCTCTTCTGGCTTCGTGACGTCGAGCTTGAGGACAAGAAGCTTGTCGGAGGGGTACTTGGCAGCCAGGTCCGCGATAGCATCGGGCTTGCGGAGTGTGGCGACTGCGATGTCTCCTTTCGCGAGGACGAGCTCTACCATCGCACGGCCAAAGCCGCTTGACGAACCAGTGACTATGAAATGTTCACTGAAGTGTCATCTTTTACGAGGTATCCGTGTTCTACCACTGAACCAGACTTTGGGGGAGGACATCTTGGTCAGTTGTTACTGTGTATCTTCGAGCATGGATCTCTTCTTATACGCGATCGAACCTGGTCTATACTACAGTCAGCAGGAGGAGGAGGGATCCATTGAGCCACCGACCGTAGGCGCTTTCGCGATTCTGTCAAGTTCCTCCACACTCGTTCGAGTGACACGCATGGCCATCCTTAATCTATAACTAAGAATAGTGCTGTCGAGTTCACAGCTGTGGACACCTGCGCAGTTCGCTTGTGCAGGATCTTGCACCCTTGCTTCTCTCGAAAGCGTTCGTGCACCCGTATGCAGCGCGCCCGGGCCCCACACCTCAGATACGTGTACATGAGCCCGCCCGGTCCCGCATCTTGCTTTGTGATACATGCACGACAAGCAATTAATCCTAGTTCATATCTAGAAGACAGTTTGTATGAGTAAGCGTTTGTGTGGCATTCTCAAATTCGAAACGACAACCTGAAGAATGCGCCACATCGACTCCGACAACACCAGGGCCAGCGTCTTCGCATGGAAATCTCATCATGATTTCAAGCAGTCAATTCAAATGAAACCTATATGCAGAGTGAGGGTCGCGGGTACCGTGGCATTGACTCAATTCGTGACGGTGACTGTACGCATTTGCGCCCCACTTCTATCGGCGAACCCACGTTAGGTAGCATAATCACATATGCAGCCTGCATTATCATGCATAATCATGAAAGAAGACCTTACCACCTACAGGACTCTGGCTCCGCCCTTCTGACTCAGAGCGGACGGCCAACCAGCAATCCACTGCCCATCCTCGGGACGAACGCCCACTCCAAACACATCCTTCAGAATATTCAGCCTTGCTTGTTCTGTAGAGAAGGTCCTTTCTTCCACTACTCGTGCAGCAAGCCGCTTCGTCGCGCGGCCGCCCTCGAGGTTCCACTTACCCACAAACGGCCCCGACGTGCCCAAATCCACGAGCGGTACGTTGCCCTCCTTCTCGCGCGCAGCAACCTCCTCTTCATCCTCAGGGGCGAGTGAATCCACGGGAAACCGCCGGGTGCAGATGACAGTCGTGCGGAAGAACGAGCCCGGCATGCGGCTTACCGCGAAGCTCCCCGCGTCGACGTCCGCCTGGAAGAACTCCGCCTCGCTGAAGGAATAGAGTGTCGTCCACTCCCGGGGCACCACGGTGTCGTGTGTTCTGGGGCGAACAGACGCGTGCGAAACCTGAAGGTGCCATGTATGCGGGGGCGCAACGTTGGAGCCGGGATAGCCCAGCTCTGATGAGTGCGCATCAGCCACAGTGCTGGCGTGGGGAACAGAGCAGCGGCGCGAGAAGACCCACCAAGGCTGCTTTCGGGGAGCGCGCCGCGAACAAGGCGATGACGCTCGGGCGGGTACGACCCCCAGACCCATCCAGCACGCGGTCGATCCTCAACTGCAAGCTGCTTGCCACCATTGATCCCGTCACCGAATAGTATCGGGCGCAGAGGGCCCGTTCCCCCAAAGCCAACATCGACCATGTATGTGATCCCGCGGGAAGTACTGTTTATGGAGTAAGGTTGCACGAGGAGCACGAGGTGGTGTGCGGCGGTGTATACGGGAGTCGGAGGAGGAGACCCTGGCTGCACGACCCGGCCAGCAGCCGCATATGCACTACAGAGAGATGAGAAGTGTCGACACGATCTATCAATGCGTGACATATAGGGACATACCGATAGCCTAGCGCTCGCAGCATGCCGAGTAGCAACCAATTCTGTCCGAAACAGTAGCTTCCACGGTGGCCGAGTACCATGCTCTGGTACAGCTCCTGGGGCGTCACGGGCATGTGGTGATCTCGCGTACTACCTCATTGGAGCGAGCAAAGTTAGTTAGTAGCCTCAGTTTATGGACTTCCCTTCCCGCACTCACTAGTGCAGCGCTGAAGTGTCCTGCGGGAACGCGAGGAGATGCAGGTGCATTAGCCTCCGCAGGCTTTCAAGATTCGGCTGGACACGCTGTTGGTTGGCAGCTTGCGCCGGCCAGCCGATCTTGTCCAGATACGTGTCGACTTGGGCTGGCGAATACGGCGACAGAACATCGCGTATAAGCGCAGAGCCCTCCAGCCATCCTGATTGTTGTTTCAACTCGGGGTTGAATAGGTTCGTGTTTTGAAAGTTCAGAGGCTGGAACATGCAAGTACTGGGAGTGCAGATCGTGGTTAAGGACGACCACCACAGGCGCCCACTCTATTATGACATAAGATAGCGGACACCAGGAACAACCTCCCCTTATGTAAGCAGCGCGCCACCGCCGCCGCCGTCCTGTATAGCGTCGGGGCACATGTCATTTTCTTCTATCTATCTAATAGGAACTTGTCTAGAGTACACGAACTTTGAGTCCTGTTCAGTATCTTGACGAAATTCGAGATGGTTGTCAAAATATTGTTCACACATTGCTCTCGTCGTCTATCGACTCCTTTCCGAATTCTAAGGTTGGCCTCATTCAGATCCATCCAATGTGACGCGGTGTGACTCGGCGTTACTCCGAGGAGTTATCCAGTGACACCCAAAGCGCCCGCCCGCGCTCTGCCTGAGGCGGGTGTTCTGACATCGCCCGAGACTACAACTCGTAGATAGATATGTACTAGGACTCCATTATATTATAGAGCATGTAACTATAGAGCAATACAGAATTCTTAGTGATCAGACCGTGTCTGAGTCAGCTGCGAGAAGCTCGTTCATTATCGTGTTCGGAAGGGCGCGATGGCTGTGATACTTCTTCGACGCCCATGCGGCTTGTGCGCCGTTAAGCCCCTTGTGGTACACGTCCATAAAGCGGCGGGAGCGTGTGGCATATCTGGCATCGGAGATCAGCTTCTGATCATGATTGTGCCGGTGCACAGACTCACCGCCGCATGGCCACCAACGGAACACTTTCGAGCGCGTTCAAGACGTTGTTTCGAAGATCTTCTTCCTTGGACGACGGGGGGTTCAGCCGGTAAGTGCGCTTCGAGTGTCCCCAGCACTGCTCTATGAAATTCAGCTCGCAGTGAAATTTCGGAAGGAAGAGAACGTCAATGCCGCGAGCTCTGCAGGCCGTCTCGAGTAGGCTAGGGACTGTCTTGAAATCTGGTTCCTCGAAGAGCATTCGACGACAGCAGCAATCCCTCGCTCCAGGTGCGCATTTGAAGCCCTTGCACTCGGCACGCTTCTTTGACATATTTCCGTAGCCTCGCTCTTCAAGGATCTGTGCCATACCCTTGAAGATCCCGGCATGCGTGTGCCCGTCTGGAAAATAGAACGACTGCGAGACGGCGGTAGTGCTCCCCCTCGATGTGAAAAAACCTGGAGCCATCTGGATGACTGTCTTTGCAGGTTTCCCATCGGTGCTGTAAATGATCTGGCCAGTCGCATCGCGGGCGCTGACCTCCACTCCCCAGTTCTTCCCGTTCTTTGGCACGTTCTTGGGCATCTTGCGTGCGGATGGTGCGTCCTCGGCCCGCTTGATGTGCGTGCGCGCATTATCGAAGACAAGAATGTGGTTATCATGTGGGTAATGCTTTCGCAGGATGTCGATTGCCTTATCAGCCTGTGCCTGGATCTCCTCGTTCGTGAAGTATCCGTCCCGCCCTGACCCCGGCTTGAAGAAGACTCGGGCCTCCTCTGGGTTACCCGCCAAGTGATCAGGTGCACGTAGCCAACCGTAATCCGCCGAGACAAAATCAGCGACCATGAGGGACGCTCCTTCACCTTTCTGGTAAGGTTTCGCCTTTTCCGTCTTGTGAACCCAACGCTTCTTTCGACGGTCATGCGCATAGAAGACTGACTCATCGTGGAACCAGACCACGGTGCGGCAGTTCTGCGGCAGTGGCGCCTTGTCCTCCTTGCCATCAGGACACCAGTTGTGCAAATGCGGCTCGATCTCCTTCCATTGTGGCAGGAAGGTCTCCGGTCGGTAAGCAACCACGTCCTCCCTTTCATGCCCATCGGAGTATTGACCCTTAGGCGTCAACATCCAGCGGTACCCAAGCTGTTTCATCCATCGCTGTGCCGTTGCCAGTGATATGGTCTTCTTCGTATTCCATCGCTCCTTGACGTCTGCACAATCCAGGTAACGCACAAGATCCTCCGCCTTGACATATTCCCCGATCCCTTGGAGGTGCAGGAACACCTCCTGACGGAAGTCCTCATCATCCAACTGACTCCGTGCCCAGGTGCCGTAAAGGTTGCGCAGGAGATCGCTACGGTTGCGGATGTACGCCTGTGTCCGTCTGCGCACACACCGGGCATGCCATGGTCCCAGACCTTCGGCCTTTGCAACTTCAAGTGAAGCAACGATCCAGTGAGTTTGACCCGTCTGTTTGCCGTGATGCGAGTGTGTTGACGACACTTCAGCTGTATAGATGCACAGAAGCCGGCGCATGCCCTCCAGGCGTTCTCGCAAGATGTGGTCAAGGTTCGCGTCTTTGTAGCCATAGCCATTGCGCGGGGGGCGTAGCAAGACAGTGATGTCAGCAAGTGCAGCCTTCGCAGCCTCCAGAGATGGAGCTTGGCGCACTTTCGGATCGGAATCAGGAATAGGAAGTCCTGGACCCTGCGCACGGGTACTGGCAGTAGCATGGATTGTCGGAGGGTCGCTGGGATCTGGCTCGAGGTCAGACTCTGCTTCTGCGTCCGCTTGCCTCTCATCCTCCGCGCAAAGCTCCACATTATTGTCCGGATCAAACTCTGACTCCGAGTCTGAGGTATGCATAGAATCTGGGATGCTAATCAGATCAGGTTCCGGGTATTCCGGGTATGCCAGGCCACAATCATTGAAGCTCCAGCCCCGGAACACCTCGAAATCAAGATCCATGGGAGACTGAGGTGGTCTCGGAGTCTCAACACAGTCATGAGACTCAGCGAGACTGCTTGGAGCGCCGTCAGAAGCAACACTGATGGATGCCGTAGCACCAGGTGAGTCTGATGTGCTCGCTGTGTGACCATCTGGGCACGGGAAGAAGAGTGCTGCAGTCGCTTTCCACAGTGCAACACCGGGATCTGGGTCCAGCGTGGAAATGTCCGTGCCGTCGAACCCAGGACGTCTGACGGAATGTCGGAAGGTCGTTGAGCGGAGGAGGAGGACTCGCAAGTAATTTCGGGTGCGTCATGAGGTGAGCCGTTTTCCGCACACTCTGAGTCAAGGCCGGACCCTGTGCTGTGACTCCGAGGACTGCCAGGTACACAGGACTTGGACTGTAGCTCGGGGGACCGTCTATGGATCTGCTGACATATGGATTGCATCCCAGTGACTACGTTCATCCCACGCGATGCCGATTGAGAGAACGCGTGCTCTGTGACAACAGCCTACTCGTCGTGGCCCTGGTCAGTCACTATGCTATTGACGTGGATATTTGTGCACTCACATTCTCTTTGTTCTGCTCATCATCTGACAGACTCCTCTTCTTATGCTTCTTCCTTGCAATACCTAGGTTCGCAAATCGCCAGGAGTTCTTTCGTTTGGGCATTATGCAGGAGGGTGCGATCGTAGGGATGGGTCTCCACCAGTACACGGTGGGCGCTTAGCCCGCCGGATATGTCGTGCAGTCAAGAAATTCACACTACATCACCAACTCGCCGCGCGCACACATTCTGTGAACTATATCGGCACCAGAGACATGTACCAAAGATTAAATCGTTGCTACATTGAGGGTATGGTACAGGTACAAGTTGTAGTACGAGATTTCAGCTTATTGGCCATATTGTGTCACACTTTGTAACACTCGGTCATTCCCGTTGGATGGATCTGAATGAGGCCAACCTTACGACGACTGGCATGGTTTCGAATTTTACCGCCCAGCCGGTTTGGCGCGTCACGTGGTCTAAGCGCTCGATAAAGCGCTCACCCAAGCAGTCGAACAAATGCAACTGTACATGTCATAGACTCGTAAATCGACGCACGCACATGGGAAAACCATCGAAAGCGAAGAAGGCTCGCACGAGAAACCTTGCTGCAGCACGCAAACAACATCACAGTGGTCGAAACATCGAAGAGACCTCATCTGGCAATGTTCGACCAACAAAACGGAGATGACTCTCACGAGAAGTCGTCGAAGCATGCGCAGAGAGTGCTTCGCAGCCCGGCGAATCTCGCAGCAGTCATGCGGAGCAGCCTCTCCATGAAGTCGCACCGGCGCTGAACACTG
This sequence comes from Fomitopsis betulina, assembly GCA_022606075.1. NCBI lineage: Eukaryota > Fungi > Basidiomycota > Agaricomycetes > Polyporales > Fomitopsidaceae > Fomitopsis > Fomitopsis betulina. The sequence continues at coordinate 44,865 of JABYQK010000124.1, forward strand.
ACGAGTGCACCATGCCCAAGTCAGTGCCAGTGGACCTAGCCAATGACTCCGACTCAGACTCGGAGTCCGAGGCCAGCTGTGACAGTGACATCGAAATGGATGAGGAAGAGGAGTCCGAAAGGGAGGCAGTTCTCCTCGAGTTTGCCAGGGTTCTGCAACAAGCCCATGACACAGCTGTCAGGAAGGAACAAGAACGTTGAGCTGGCGAGAAGCGGCCGACTCACTACACCAGGAATTCGAAACGGACAATGCAGAGGAGAGCGGCAGAGAGGCGAGGCCTTGCAAAGAAGGGCTACCATTCGATTCAGCGATGGTTCACACCATCAAACGGGGCGGCCACGGAATGCACGGCGGTTGGCCCTGACACAATGCCAGTTGCTGCTGCGGTGGCTGCCAGTGCAAGCGACTCGGACTCGGAGCCTGAACCAGTCAGTGCCCTCAGTGCGTGCAATCCAGACGCCATGATTGCTACGTCACCAAGAATGTTGAACTTCTACTATTTCATATGTTATCTAATCAGGTTCTCCTGATAAGGACTTATCTTATGTTCTGCTACGCTACTATACATAGATTACATTCTTTTAGATAGTTGATTATACCGAGTTCCATTCGGCATTCCACTCGGTATCCATTCGGTACTCCATTCGGTATCGGAACTCCGCTCCCTTGTCATATGATATTGACGGTTATCTATAGTTCCATTTACCATCTTACTAACACTTACTCATGAAGCTTACGATGATGACTCACGACTCAGGCCTCATCTGATAGGCATACTGTACGATCAGATAATGCCTTCCTCTCATGTATATATACTGGGCTCAAATGCCCTCTAATGCAATCGTTCCTTCATCTGCTTTCCTGTGTGCCTAACAGGACTCCCTCAGCAGTTCCCTCATAGGTTCGTTTCACTGCCTTTACAGCCACTACAATTTCACTCCTTTCAACAGGTTATGAGCCCTGCGCTACATGCGCATACCTAGTTGTCCCCATCCCTGCAGGATCTCAAGACTACGCTTCAAGGAGTAAGTGTAGCGTTTTGCTAGTCTCTCAGTAGACTCAGTGTTTGTCGACCTGAAGTGCCCAAGGCACTAAAGGATCGTATTTCCAGTGGGCCTTCGCGCCGTTTGCAAAAAGTTTATCCTCCAATGAGACCTGAGAGAAAGGTCCGTTGACGCCAACTCTACCTCATCAATACTGATCTATCGATCTAATGTTTTTGTGACTCCAGTCGCACCCGCTCCCCGCTCCCGTCTGCTCAAACCCCACCGCCCAGCCGCGCTCATTTGCTGAACGCCTTTCCTCGCCCGCTCCCTGACTTCAAGAAGAAGTCAACCGAAGAAGTTGTCGGTATTCTCGAGAAGAAGGTTAGCGCCACCATCGAGTGCTACCAAGCAATCTTCGACAAGAAGTACCTCTTTGAGTCGCTTCTTGGAGACTCCCAGCGCACCCTCCACCGCTTCGCTGACCAGCTCAACTGGGTCAGTGACAACTTCAACAAGGCCAATCAGTGGTCTAAGCAGCAGCAAGATAGCATCTCGTGGGCTTGCCATTGTGTCGGCACAGTCGAATTCTCGACACCGCAGGAGCCGCTCGTCAAGCGGTATAGAAAGGTCACAAAGGACCTGACGAGCATAGCCAACGGGGGCTATTTAGACTGGATTAGTTTGTAGACAGGTCGGCGTACCTAGCGTTTTTGTATTCATCACTGGAAATATACACTAGTCAAGCATCACATTGTGGCTTCGTCTGAGCATCAGCTAGACGACAATTTGGAAGCAGAAGCACCAGAAGAAGAAACTCCATACAACTGCAGAGGTCTTCAACATCTCTTCGACATCACAGAACTAAGAGACTATCACCGACGGCCTGAAGAAACTGAATACCAGTTTTGGCCATGTGACAAAACGGTCTGTGAACATAGGTGGTCTGGTCCATACATTGGAAGTACAGACTGGGGTATCCCAGTTGACCACTGGCAAGAAGACAATTCTTATTCTGTATTTGCTTCTTTAAGCTTTTTTGAGGGTTCTGAACCTGAACCTCAGCATCTTGCTTCAATCCCAGAGTACAGGTCTCCTTCTATCCCCGGCTCTAGAGCACAATCTCCTACTCCTATCGCTTCACCAGTAAACCTATCTCCATCGTTTGTTCCTACTACATTACCGTCTGATCTATTGAATCTCTTCGAAGAAGACGACGTAGAGGAATTACTAGCACCGTCTCAAGAAGAAGCAGAGGAATCAAGTCTATCGTCTGACCTTGCTTTCGTTCTTGAAAGTTTACCACCGCCCTCCGTTTCTGAAGAAGTCTCAGACTTCTTCGAATTTCATATTCTAACCGCCACCATGTCAGACATGAAGGCTGACAGTATCTCTGTCCTGAAAAAGTCCTCGGACTACAAGGTGTGGTCGAGCCAGATGCTCGGCTACTTGACGTTTATCGAGGGCGATGACGCCCTCAAAGCCGGTGATCTTACTAATGCGGATTACAAGAAGGCGAATGCCCGAGCTAAGGGTGTGATCCTCATGCGCACGGATAACAGTTTCCACCACCTCCTCTACGAGACAGTGGGGGGTGAAGAGGTCATGAAATCGGCAAAGGACATGTGGTCATCACTCAAGTCGCATTTCGGTACACCGGACACAGCATTCGTGTGGTTGCAGTTTTCGGCTCTTATCAAGTCGAGAGAGATGGACGACGGCAAACCGATGCAGGATCAAATCTCCAAGATCCAAACAGTACTCAAGGACATCATCAACAGTGGCATTACGTTGGATGAGCCAACTCAGGCTCTCCTCCTGATGTCTAAAATACCGGAAAGCTACTCGACAATGGTGTCGGCCATCATGGCAACCACCGTTCTCAAGGAGTTGAAGGTTGAGACCCTCGTGAGCAAAATACTCTCTGAGGAGTCTCTCCACCGGTCCGGAATGGGACAGTCTGCTTCCAAGACTTCCCAGGTTAAGGTACACAACGGTAACGGTCCTTGCTCTCACTGCGGCAAGAAACACAGTTCAGACCGATGCTGGACTAAGTACCCGCACCTGCACCCAAAGAAGGACAGCGACAAGGGCAAAGGGAAAGGGAAGGGTGGCAAAGACAACAGTAAAAAGGCGAACACGGTAGTTGTTCACACTACCATGAATGGGACAAAGGTCACTCAATCCGGTTCGTCCTCGTCTAACGGTCAAGGTGCTTTGGTGGTGGAAGTCGAGGAGGTTAAGTACACGGCTTGTATGGACCCTTCGTGTAGAGTCTGTCCCCCTCGGACTGCTGGTTCTTTAATTGCTTCTTCTCTTGTTGTACATAATGGCGCATCTGCTGATGCTGGGTCTGCGCAATTGAGCTCGTCATTCTATTGCCCTGGTGTGAATAAGTCTCATTCACATCAATTTAAGCACATTGTGTGGCTCATGGACTCAGGTGCAAGTCAGACGGTCATCAATAATATTTCTGGGATTACAGGCCGTATACGGTTCCCGTCGTTTTTGGTACAGCAGGAGATGCTAAAATAGAAGCACTAGGCTCTGGCACTATCAAAGTTTTAACAACAGTCGGAAAGGAGCACATGATGATTACAATATCTAATGTCGCATATATTCCTCAAGCCTCTGGCTGTTTGTTTTCAACTGGTATTGTGGAGAAATCAGGACATACGCTCATTCAAGGTTCAGGTCAGATGGTCATCCATGACCAACCATTTTCGCATGGCAAAGTTTCTGGCAACATTGTTATGGAAGCACCATACAACTTCCTAAACAACTTGTATTTCTCATTTATGGATGTCCTGGACAAGAAAACGGCAGCACTGCTGTCTACCCCTTTTCGTACCTGGCATTGCCGGATGGGGCATCCGTCCAAGGAAGTTATTCGCCATTTACCTGATCATACCAAAGGTGTAGATCCAGTGGGAGTTGAGGATCAATCTCCCTGTGAAGGATGTCAATGGGGCAAGTCTCATTGCGCCCCTTTCCCCATGTCTTACAAATGTGCTACAAAGCCTCTTGAGTTGGTACACACTGACAAAGATGGTCCTATGCGTACTCAAGCAGTCAATGGTGGTTTCAAGTACTTCATTTTGTTCCTGGACGACTATACTAGTCTAGGATGGGCCTATTACCTTTGTCATAAGTCTGAGTTGCTCCAAGTGTTCGAGGACTTTAAGGCATGGGCTGAGAATGTTACTGGTTATAAAATCATCAATGTACGCTCGGATCGAGGGGGGGAATATACTTCTGACGTTTTCACGGCCCGTCTAAAATTCTATGGAATTGTTCATCAAAAGACGGTAGCACACTCGCCTCAACAAAATGGGCGAGCTGAATGCTGGAATTGCACGATCATGGAAAAGGCTACAGCTATGCTTCACCATGCTGGTCTTAGTCACGGTTTTTGGCAACTTGCGGTTGATACTGCCATTCATATTTACAATCGCCAGCCTATGCAACGCCTTAAGTGGCAATGCCCGATAACTCTCTGGGATGGCACGGTCCCAGATATCTCATACTTCAGAGTATTCGGTTGCAAGGCATTCGTGCATGTGCCAAAGGAATGAAGACAAGGGAAACTCGATAAAAAGGCAATCGAGATGATCTTCGTTGGATATGAGCAAGGCTCCAAAGGCTATAAGTTCTGGGATGCTTCCAGTCGACGGATCATTGTGTCTCGTGATGTGACCTTTGATGAAGATTCCTTTCCGGCATGTAAGGATATGGCTAACCCAAAGACTCTGGGTCAGCCATTATTCGATCCTGTAGACTCTGATTCTGAGGATGATGACGAGGAACAGATCAAAATTCCACTTCCTCTACCAGTAGAGAGCGAAGATGTTTATGAGGACATCGACGAACTGGAACCAGTGGGATAACCTGAGAGACAGCTCCCTGAACCTGCACAACGTCCTCAACCTGTTCAACCTCCTCAGCCTATATATACTCGCCCTCGTCGTGAGAATGCTGGGAGGAACCCAAACAGGAATAGGGACAATGTTTATGGTGATGAGCCTCCGGCTCGGATCGACCGTCGAACTGACTCTCATGGAGATCAGCAAGCGGAAGTGTTTATGATATTGCAGGCTCTCAAGGAAGCCAATTACTCTGAATTGGTTCCTACCTCATGTTCAGACGCAAGGAAATCCCCTGAGTGGGACCACTGGCACGCCACTGAAGGCTCTGAGATGAAGTCTCATGAGCAGAACGGCACCTGGATCTTGGTTCCCCGTCCCAAGAACAGGAAAATAGTCAAGAATAGATGGGTGTACATGCGAAAGCATGACGGCCGGTACAAGGCCCAGCTAGTAGCCAAGGGCTTCACTCAAGTCTGGGGTGAAGACTACCATGAGACATTCTCTCCAGCCGCTCGTTTTGAATCCTTGAGATATATGTTTGCACATGCTGCACTCGAAGACTGGGAGATGGACTCGATGGATGTTAAGACAGCCTTCCTCAACGGTGAACTCGAAGAGGAAATCTACATGGAACAACCTGAAGGCTGGGTAGTTCCAGGCAAGGAGGATTGGGTCTGCCTCCTCAAGAAGGCCATCTATGGTCTTAAACAAGTGTCTAGACAATGGAACGCTAAGATCCACCGAACTCTTCTGAACCAAGGGTTCATACGGACATATTCGGATGCCGGAGCTTACATTTACTCCAGTAAAAGCAACGGTCAAGTCTGCTATGTAGTCCTCTATGTAGATGACTTATTGCTCCTTGGAGATTCTAAACCGTTCATTGAACAAATAAAGAATCATCTCAAGAAGGAGTATCAGATGACCGATCTTGGACCAGTAGAGCATTTCTTAGGACTCAGGATTCGTCGTGATCGTCAAAAGCGACAGATTCTAGTCGATCAATCTGAATACGTTCAGACCGTTTTGGAGAGATTCCAAATGTCTAACTGCAAACCTGCAAAGACACCTCTACCTGCTGGTTCAGTTTTGGAGAAGAACACGGAGACTGCAACGGATGCGTTCCGTACAGAGTACCAGAGTGTCATTGGTAGCATCATGTATGCTATGCTCGGTACACGGCCTGATCTCGCTTTTTCCATAACGAGACTCGCCAAGTTTGCCTCGAACCCGTCGAAGCATCACATGTGTCTCGCACAATATGTCTTGCGCTACCTAAGGGGAACAAAGGACTATGCACTTTGTTACGATGGTGATTCCAACTCCAGGTTAATTGCCTATTCAGACTCGAACTGGGCAGAAGATCACGATGATAGGCATTCCACAAGCGGCTTTGTATTCCTCATGGCCAATTGTGTCATTTCTTGGGTTTCCAGACACCAACCCACCGTTTCCCTCTCTTCAACAGAAGCAGAGTACAAAGCAGCCTCTGATGCATGTCGTCAAATGGCTTGGCTTAGGAACTTCGGACAGGAGCTTGGTGACAACATGACAGCTCCCACTCCTTTGTGTCTGGATAATCAAGGAAGCATTTTCCTTGCAGTTAATCCTGCCGTGGACTGCCGCACAAAACACATCAAAATACGGTATCACTTCATTTGAGAATTCTACGAGAAGGGTGAAACCGATATCTTCTTTGTTGCAAGCAAAGACCAGCTTGCAGATGCGTTGACTAAGAACGTTCCCTTCTCTGGAATAGAGAAACTTCGAACGTCAACTGGCATGGTCATAGCGTCTTGAACAAGTGGGAGTGTTGAACTTCTACTATTTCATACATTATCTAATCAGGTTCTCCTGATAAGGACTTATCTTATGTTCTGCTACGCTACTATACATAGATTACATTCTTTTAGATAGTTGATTATACCGAGTTCCATTCGGCATTCCACTCGGTATCCATTTGGTACTCCATTCGGTATCAGAACTCCGCTCCCTTGTCATATGATATTGACGGTTATCTATAGTTCCGTTTACCATCTTACTAACGCTTACTCATGAAGCTTACGATGATGACTCACGACTCAGGCCTCATCTGATAGGCATACTGTACGATCAGATAATGCCTTCCTCTCATGTATATATACTGGGCTTAAATGCCCTCTAATGCAATCGTTCCTTCATCTGCTTTCCTGTGTGCCTAACAGGACTCCCTCAGCAGTTCCCTCATAGGTTTGTTTTGCTGCCTTTACAATTTCACTCCTTTCAACAAAGAAGTCCCGACACGATGTCCATGCCTGAGGCCGGTGCGAGTTGCGACTCGGAGCAAGATGAGCACGTCCGACTCGGGCTTGCTCTGGGCATGTTCCAAACAGAAACTCGGAGTGAGGCACTGGTAGCTGCCGCTCCGAGTCTAGTATCCGAGTCAGTGCACCCGGTGGCGAGTCAGGCAGTGGTTCATTCTGCGAGCACATATGAGCATGAGGGAGTCATGCTGGGAAACACCCAGGTCAGAAATGAGCACCCGAGCTCTCAGACACAACCTGTGAGCCCTGAATTTGCTCGGAGTTGCACAATGACACTGAGGAAGTTGTTTGATAAATGGTAGAATGTCAATGAGTTGGACGCACTGCCAAGTACTATACAAGCCCCACACTTTTCGCATGAAGCACACCGTGCTGTCGAGGACATGCTGAAAGACCTGCAACTGGGTAGTCAACACCCTGAAAATGCGGTCAACAATGCCTTGAATAGTCTCTCGTACAAGGACTTCCCAGTGTTATGTTCAGCGCAACAGTGACTCACCTGGAAGGTGAAAGACAAAAAACTCGATGTTGTTCTTCGTGCCCGCATTACAGTGATGTTAGGCACATTGAACTTCTATCTCAATCCCGACTTGACCTTCACCTGGCGTGAGTCGTCAACACTTGCAGCAAAAGCTGCGGGGCGTAGTGCAGACTATGGACGTACCATGCGCCGATGGCTACACCAATACCTCAACACCTCGCAGCTGCCCCTCCATCGATATTGTTACGCTCGATGGCCTGAGCGTCACAACCTAACCCTTCAGGGTTCCTATCAAATCAGAGATCAGTATACTCGTTCGTGCTCTTCAGCGAGTGAGGATGTCAGAGAGACTTCAAGGAGAATATCTCCTAAGTCGAGCGAATCGGGCTCAAGGCCAATGAGGACGAAGAACTGAATGAATCAGTAGGTCGAACTGAGGTTCGACCTCCTAACAACTACTGCTTTATATACATCCAAGTTCAGGGCAGGAATACCTGAGAAAGAGCCAATAAGAAAACAGGAGGAGAAGTGGTACGACTGTCCAGGTTGCGCTGAGTAAGTCGTCAGGAGATAGCGTGGGGTTGGGCCCACACGGAAGTCCGAGGTCTGAGTAAGAGTATAAGAGTAAGCAATGAAAAGAAATATTCGTCCGCAATCACGTGTCCACCATTATCGTAACAGTACCCCCTTCGTATGGTTGACGTCCTCGACAACCACTCTCTAGAATGCGTCGTCGCTTCGGTACCCGAGTTCCCCATGTCGCGGAGGAGATTCGCCGGCCGAAAATGGATCCGGGAGTTGGTCCCAATATTCGTCTGATGAATGAGTGCTCCGCCTGTTAGGTTCGCTTCGAGGGACAGGGATTAGTATTCCGCCTTCTTGCCCGAGGTACACAATCCGCGCCACATTAACATCCGCTCGTCCGTCGAAGAGATAGATGATAGTGCCGGTGTCGAGTGGATATAGGAGCATCTCCTCGAATGCGTAGCTCGAGGGTGGTCGTTCCCGGTTATGCGTCATCGGATCTTCACTACTCCCTTCTACGATCCACTCTTCTCCGACCAAAAGGACTCGCCCGATGGTGACGTTGGATGAAGCGAATTTAACGTATACCCCGATGTTGGTTCCTTCATCGTCCCTATCCAGTCGGATGACGGGTTCGAGCGCTCGCACCCGTAGGCGGTTGGCGTTATATCCCCTATGATCAGAGTTGTCTTCCCAAGGGGAATGAGGGCGTCCACGACGTCTGTGACGCAGGACAATGGGCGTGGGCGGAGGAGATGGGGATGAGCGTCGACTTTGGTTGTCCGTGTGGTAAGAAGGTGGCGGGTTATCCGAGTCCGCGATCAATGCATCCGTCTGGGACGTTCGACTTGCAGGAACAGTGGAGGAGATGGCAGCGAGTCGTTTTACTCTCCGGATGTGGTTTACATTGTCAAATGCGGGTCCCTCTCGGAAGAGTTCATTTGCTCGGGCTCGAGCCTCCTCATATGAGTCGAATCGTTCAACGTGATGGTCGCGGTAGTGCTGGGTGAGATGTCTGACTCGACTGCGGTCGTTGAAGATTCCTCGAATGCTTCCGATGTAAACGACCCAAGTAGTGCTTCGAGGTCGAGTAGTCTCGGCTCGTCTAATCCGAGTGGAGATAGGGGAAAGAGGGCGGAGGTGTTCAGGACGATCTCGGGAACGTGGAATGTTGAAGGATTTGATTGTGGCGTCAGCAGCCACGGCGAGCATATGGGTGTTATGGTCAGAGGTGACGGGAGCGTTGCGGATGATGTAGGTAAGAGGGCGGTATCCTGGAGGTATCCCCGTACGTTGATCAACGTTGGGGCAATGCTCTGGAACGTGTCCTGGGGCAGGTCGATCGCACTTTCGGCAGCGATACTCCGGGCAATCGATATGGCGGTGGGGTAAGGCGGACGTAATTGTCGAATCGAGGCATTGCAAGCACGGAGTAAAGTCTTTAACGAGTGAATCGACCGAATCACCCTCGTTAATGGGAGTTCGTAGAAACGAGAGTTCGCCTCCCGTCTGTTCGAGGCGATTGTTGGTACGGATGATCTGGACGAGGCGTGCCTTATTCGCTGTCGAGACGGCCCCGCGGAATCCCTCGACAGCGCGGTCTCGAAACCGCTGGATGTGCGTCATCGTATCACGGTAGAGTCTTTCATAGATGGCGATGTTGGCGTAATTTTCCAGGACTTCAGCAAGAGCCCCAAGGGCGTCCCGCTTCTCCTGTGTCTCGAGATCAGCATTCTCGATGATTCGTTTAAGTTGGTCATGCGGGGAGAATAGAATAAACGAGAGGACGTCCCAGTCGATATGAAGTTGTTGTGTGAGTTGCGTAGGGATGTGGACGGGGATGGTAGAAGTCGATGCGTTGGTAGACATGGCGAAGTGAGTAGTCAATTGTTGGAAAGACGGTGGACTGGGGAAAGATTAGAGATTATGAGCCTTCTTATATGCCCGTAAGATCTGTTCTCCGGTTCCGGCAAAGCTGTCTTCCGGTTCCAACGTGTCGTCCGTGGGAGAATATCCTTTCCATCTAACCTTGTATAGTATTTCTCCGTTGCGCTTCTTCCGATGTCCGACGATAGCTTCGACTTCGTATGATTCTCCCTGTTCCAGGATGTCAGGCGGAGGTCGGGGATAGTTCGGTCCGTGTTCTTCCGTTTCGTTGTATGGGGACAGGAGGGCGGCATGGAAAACGGGATGAATGCGCCATTTCTGCGGGAGGTCAAGTCCATAGACTCCATGACCCATGACCTTCGTAATTTCGAATGGTCCTTCGCGTTTTGCCTTCAGTTTCCGATTGACGTTCGGAATCCGAAGGTTTGAACCGTCTAGCCAGACCATTTGCCCCTTTTTGAACGACGGCGTCTTGGCCTTTACTCTTCGTTCAATGACCTTCTGCGCAGCTTCCATTGCATATCGAGCTTCTTCCCTGGCATGTTGCATTTGATCAATGCGTTCACGTGTTTCAGGATTTGATGTTCGCTCAGTTACATGGGGAATTGCTCGAGGTTCGTATCCCATCATGGCATAGAAGGGTGACATTCTGATGGTTGAGTGAGGTCGGGAGTTGTGAGCGAACTCAGCGTCAGGAAGGAGAAGGTCCCAATCCAAGGGGTTGTTGGCGGCGAAAATGCGAAGGTAAAGTTCCAGTTCTTGATTGACCCGTTCTGTCTGTCCATCCGTCTGAGGATGATAGGCAGTCGACATAGCTTGATCGATTCCGAGTTTTTTGCATAACTCCACCATGACTTTTGAGGAGAACTGAGGTCCCCTATCCGTGATGATTCGTTCAGGTAATCCGAATCGTCGGTAAACGTTTTTGTGGATAAGGTCCGCCGTTCCCGTCGCGGTAATTCCATCCGTGGTTGGCGTAAAAATTACCCCCTTCGTACAGTCGTGGTCCACCGCGACTCCAATAGAATTGAATCCTCGTGGGGTGGGTGGTAGTCCCGTGATGTAGTCGAATGTCATCGTAGAGAACGGGACTGCATTCGTTTGTGGCGGTATGGGCATGAGCGGAATCGTAGTTGGATGCGTATTTGGCTTGCTTCGTTGGCAAACTGCACATCCCTTGACGTATCTCGCAATGAATTGGCCCATACCTGGCCACCAAAAGTCACGCTGAATAAGGGTTGTTGTTTTGCTAATCCCAGGATGTCCGGCAGATGGGAGTTCGTGATATAAGGTCACAACACGCCGTCGTAGGTCCTTGTTCATTGGAACGTAGGTTCGATCTTGGTACCATATGAGAGCGCCGTCGGTTTGCCAGTCCTCCAATGATGTTCGCGCAGGAGTCGGTCCTTTCCCCTGTAAGGCTTGGATTGCCTCTAGTACAATTGGATCACGCTCGTGCTCTTGCTTGATATCCTCCAGTAATGAGGCATTGACTGCTCGTGCGACGAGATAGTGGGGAATCATGGTGATATACTTGTTCGTGTCTTCCACCTGTTCATCTTGCTCAGTTAGTCGTCGGACGAACGCTTGACCCGGTATCATGATGATATCCTCGTTGTCTGATTTTCCATCATCATGGTCTGGTCTGCGGGATAAAGCATCTGACGCGATCATTTGGCTTCCTGGAATGTGTACGAGTTCGTAGTCAAATTGCGACAGATAGAGTGACCATCGAGCTTGGCGGCGGTTCAGTTTCCGTGCCGTTCGCCAGTACGTGAGATTTTTGTGGTCCGATCTGATCTGTAGGCGGTGCGGGCTTCCTAGGAAGTGATGCTCCCATGTCTCTAATCCCCTTATGATGGCGAGTAGTTCGCGGTCATAGATTTGGTAGTTTCGCTCAGCTGGGTTCAGGGATTGGGAGATGAATCCACATGGGTGCATATCTCCATTTGGGTCTGCCTGCAGCAGTACACCTCCGGTCGCGAAGAGAGACGAGTCGCATTCAAGAGCGAATGGTTTGGCGTCGTCGGGGATTCTAAGGGTAGGAGCCTTGACGAATTCACTCTTAAGGTCGTCGAATGCCGATTGTTGTTCGTTATCCCAATGCCAGCGCACATCCTTCTTTGTGAGGTCTACCAAGGGTCGTACTCGCTCGGAGAAATGATGAATAAATCGTCGGTAGAAATTGGCGAACCCAACGAATGATCGGACTTCCTTGACATTTCGAGGTGCGGGCCATTTTGTGACTCCTTCGACCTTGACGGGATCCATGGCGAGTTGACCGGGTTTCAATATGAGGCCCAAGAATTCTACTTCTGGTACGTCGAAGTAGCATTTCTCTGGTTTCAGGTATAGGTCATTATCCCGTAGTCGTTGGATTACCCGTCGTGTACGCTCCTTGTGGATCTCGGGGTCGGATGAAAAGATCAAGATATCATCCATGTAGATTACCAGCCATCCTTCGTTCAGCATGTCCGCGAATATAGTGTTCATCATTCGCTGGAACGTCGATGGGGAGTTGCACAGACCGAAGAACATCACTAGGGGTTCGAATAGGCGTGGTGGTCCGCCATCCGTTCCTGGTACCGCAAAAGCCGCTTTCCATTCATCCCCTTCTTTGATCCGGACGTTGTTATATCCTGCGCGCAGATCCATCTTGGTGAAGATGGTAGCGTTTTTGAATTTGTCCATTAGATCAGAGATGAGCGGTAAAGGGTACCGGTCCTTGATAGTGTTCTCGTTCAAGGTACGATAATCCTGGCATGGTCTCCAGCTTCCATCTTTCTTGGCGACGAAGAAGAAGGGAGAAGCGATAGGCGATTTGGACGGCCGTATATAACCTTTACTCTCATTCTCGGATATGAATTTATCCAACTCTGCCCTTTGTGCAGGGTTGAGCGGATAGACCTGAGTTTTCATTTCCGAAAATCCGGGTTTGAGGTTAATTTCATGGTCATATGCGGTGTGTGCCGGGAGTCGTGATGCCGTGCCTTTGTCGAATACCGGTAGTAGATCATGGAGGTAAGGGGGAACCATCTCTTCAAGTGACCTTTCCTTTCTCTTAGCTGCTTCCGCGGCTGCGAGTTCTGTGGCCGTGGTCACTTTTCCAATGGTTAGAGATGTAGGGATATACATTCCCCCTGTTGATCTGGTGATTCGATGAATTGTCCGCTTTGGATGATGGACATATTCAAATTCGTAGGGCAGGTCTGACGTTAAGGGAGCTTCCGTTCGATTGGCCGTTACCAAGTAGTTTCCATCAGGGTGGTATGAACATAGGAATTCCTCGGGGTCTAGGTCTTCCGTCATTCGCCTAATCTTCTCCTCATATTCGCGAGGGTCTTCATCAGGTAAGATTGGCTTCTGGGGAATGGGGTCGAGGGGTTCGTCCAGGATATAGGGTTCGTGGGGTATGTCTGATGGGGTAGAGTTCGGTGCTTCAGGTTCAGGATTCGAGGTTCGTCGTAGGCTAATAGCTCCAGTGTCCCAATCGATTTCTGGATTCAGTTCATTCAACCATTGATATCCCAATATGATATCTTGACTCCCGATATCAGCAACATAGGCAGTGACTTGATGTTTCTCTCCTCCAAATGAATACGGGATTTCCACAGTGTATCGGATGCTTCCCTTTTTATTTGGAGTGTCGTCCACATTGAAGACTGGAATGGGTCGTGCCAGCTTCTTCAACGTGAGGCGAAGCCGGATTACTTCCCGTGGATGAATGTACGTTTCCATTGCTCCGCTGTCGATAAGGGCTAGTATTGTGACGTCTTTCTTCAGTCCATGCACAGTGATAGGAGCGTAAAGAGATCTGGATTTCGCAACTCCCGATACTGTTACATGTGCAATGGACAGAGTTCGTTCATTGGGCACTGACTGCGTCACCGCGTCTTGCCCAGTCAAAAATCCTTCTTTGCGATCGTGTCGAAAAATTCGGCCTTCTCCTCAGATGAGAGTTCATCGAATAGGGCCCCGATGCGCGTCTTGAGGTTCCCTTGATTTCCTCTGCCTCCTCCTTGGCGTTGCCTGCCTTTCTCAGGGCAGTCTCGAGAGAGATGCCCCTTCTTGTGGCATTTAAAGCATAATCCTCCCTCGACATGCCGTTTTCGTTCCTCCTGGGACATACGATCGATGTCCATGGGTTCATCTAGTCGTCCACTCCCTCGTCCAGTGGGTTCGTAATGGATTCCTTGCTGTTGAGCATCTAACGTGGCAGCAAGGTTATACCACCCTTGGATAGTAGTGGGTAGCGGAGAGTGCGATAAGATTTGTCGAAGAAGGTTAGGGCGGAGGGCACGTTTGAATTGGAGGATAAGATTTGCTTCATTCCTCTCATCGAGCTGTTTGGCCCGAGCGGCCAAGGTTTTGAATTTGGCAATGAAGGCGCTGGTCGGTGTTACGAATGTCAGGATGCGCGCTACTGCATCCTGGAACACGTGACATACACCTAACCCTACCACTCTCTCGGACCGGTTCCCTTCCCCTTGCCGCCATCGCGTCCCACATGACTGGAGCCCGGCCCGATCCCTCGGCCCGGCTCCGCACCTCTTTGTTCTCATGACTCCCAAGGCTAGGTCATTCCCCTTCATGACTCGAGCCTGTACTATACTTAGATAGGGACTGGTGTGGTACTCACACCAAGGATACTTCCCATTGGCCATTCACTATATCCCTCATGCTTCCCATGACTCATTCCTCCGGACTCTGACTCACTCCCACTCCCATGACCCTTAGGGTTCCTCCGACCTTTCTCCTGTGTTTCTCCCATTGGCCCCACACCGAGCGCAACCTCGGTGACCCTGCCCTGAACCATAGAGACGCCCTAGGTCTCTCGTGTATATATACTGCAGTTGGTAGATGGTCGAAGTCCCAACTTCGACCTGGTTTAATCTATACTCAACCTTCACTCGCATCCCCTGCAGTGAAGCCTCTGAGTTAGCCGACACCAGACTCTCGCTTGCTCGATCCTGGTGGTAGCATTGTGCTCCCAGGCATCTATCGTCACTCTCATCGAAGGACAGGGTTTCCTTCGTGTAACTCGCTAGGCCCAGGTAGGTAAGTCCTAGGGGTTAGGTTGACTGACTATTTGTGTAATAGGTCAGTGGTCTCCAGAGTCGACCTCAGCCGAGTTAGCGCGAGACGTCGCGTAACAGTCGGGGTCTTTCCCTGGACCAATCCGATGAATTGATCATAGGCACGGGCGTGGGAGTTATAATCTGGGAAGGAGGATTTCAATGCCTTCTTGAAATCTTCCCACGTCGCAAATCGGTTTGATCCTCTGGCAGCAGCGGCCGCTTGTTCGATGTGATGAAGATCAATCCACCACCCTATTGCATTTCCCTCCATACTCGAGATAGCGAAGGCTATCTTTCGTTGATCCTCAACTCCACTATTTCCGGTGGCAATAAAGTAGTTCTCGATCCTTTGTAAAAAGGGTTCGACGTCGTAAGGTTTGCCTTCGAATTTGGTGGGAGCAGGGATATCTAGTTTGGAGGCGGAGGTACTTCGAGTCACTGGTGTGGTGGTTCGGATCGCCTGTAGCTCTGCGGTCGCTATACCAAGGTTCTGTTGCAACGCGGTAATCATTGCTTCCTTTTGAGCAAGGCTTTGCTCAAGCTGGGTGAGTCGTTCAACGACATTAGCCATGTCGAGTAGTTCAGATAGTCGTTCGTCGAGTTGTCTGGGTTCTTCGGGTGGGTCACGAAAACTTTCAAGGGCCTGTGAGTAGGCGTTCAGAGTTGAGAGGGGTATTTCGAGTTCGGTTGGTGAAATCGGTGGTTCGCTGATGGTTTGGTTCGGTTCGGACGGAGTCGCCGTCTTTTCGGGTTCAATGGGCCTTTCGATTGAGTTTACAAAGTTTCGGAGTGCGTCGTTTTCAGCTAGAAGCTGCCTCGTGTGCGATGAACTTCCTCCGTTCTTCCAGACTCCGTTAACAAGGGAGATCCGCTGGAATGTGTTCGGCGGTGTAGGATGTTGTATTTCAAACTGTTTCCGTTCGTGGTTCCAAAATACCGGGCCCACCGGTACTGGTAACCCAAAGTCTTCGGCTCGGATAGGAGTTCGAGCGGTCGTGGTGTTAAGATGAGGTGCGAGCCGCAGGCGACGGACTCGCGATCAGATGGTTAGGGGTGTCCTGTACTTGAACAAGTAGGACGTTACGTCAGTTCGACCTTTTGTTACGCTCGATGGCCTGAGCGTCACAACCTAACCCTTCAGGGTTCCTATCAAATCAGAGATCAGTATACTCGTTCGTGCTCTTCAGCGAGCGAGGATGTCAGAGAGACTTCAAGGAGAATATCTCCTAAGTCGAGCGAATCGGGCTCAAGGCCAATGAGGACGAAGAACTGAATGAATCAGTAGGTCGAACTGAGGTTCGACCTCCTAACAACTACTGCTTTATATACATCCAAGTTCAGGGCAGGAATACCTGAGAAAGAGCCAATAAGAAAACAGGAGGAGAAGTGGTACGACTGTCCAGGTTGCGCTGAGTAAGTCGTCAGGAGATAGCGTGGGGTTGGGCCCACACGGAAGTCCGAGGTCTGAGTAAGAGTATAAGAGTAAGCAATGAAAAGAAATATTCGTCCGCAATCACGTGTCCACCATTATCGTAACAGGGATATTGCCGGCCTCAAGTATAAAGTCAAGCGCACACCGGTGGCAGGAGTCCCGGGTGTCCCTGACAAATCCATTCGCACTTGTCATAGTGCTTATCTAGGGTATGGCCTGTGGTGGGATGAGGGGTTAAAGCCTCACACCGTGGGTAAATCACCCTTCCTATCCCTAGGAAAAGTCGATCTGAGTAAGAAAACTGCAGATGGCGAGGATAAGACTTATGAGGAACTCGCATTCCCCACTAAGCTTTGTAACAAGGAGGTAGCCCGATTCACGCGGGTCATCACCGAACACTTCCCATGTGGGGAATACAAGAAGTGCTTCAAGCTTCTCCAGCTGGGAGAGTCGGATAAATGTCCGTGCCTCCTTCGGAACGGGTACTGGGAACCCGAGATCACATACTCTTCAAGTGCCCATATTACATGAGGCATAAGAAGTATGGAGCGCCAGCCTTTTGTGGGCCCGTTCTCCAGACGGGACCTTGCTCAAGGCAAGTCATGGTATTCTAGGCGACAGCAGGGGTGGCCCTCTGTTGATGTCATGGAATTCCTTCGGATCAACCCTATGGTTGGCACTTTCGAGTGGGCGGAGATCCTAAATCCGTAGAATTAAAAAAAGAAAAAGAAAAAAGACGCAACTCGACTCATGCTAGATGACGCTGGTAACCGGCCCGGCCCTGGACGTGAACCTTTCTAAAATCGATTTGATCAGATCGCCACACTTGGTCCGTGCGCAGAGTTCGGGCTGATACATAAGGGGCGCTGAGACATCCAGAGTCTTCACCACTCTGGCCTTTTGGCTTAGATCAAGTGTAGTATCTGTTCTTAATAGTTTAACCACTATTATGGAGGCACCGCCTCCATTATTGGTTATCTAATTTTTGCCGCCCTTGTCTCTAGGCTCTGCTTGCAACCTGGAGGCGCGATGACCTTGCCATTGCAGTATCGGCTCGTGTCGTCGGGGGACTCACTACTATTCCTTCTTTTTGGTATGCTTCTCTAGGAAGTCAGTTGACTTTCTGCCGAGTATGTTAAATAGATTGGTTATGCAGAATGCTTTTGACATTATTACCGAGCTTTCTATATTGCCAAAGATACGCTTGTCGTCTGCAACGGGGACTACCATATTGCTAGACCCCTCGATCGCGAAACACGTCTAGTGGACTGCGGGGGAACATAAGGATAACCCCCTTGTCGCTGAACAATAGACTGTGCCTGTGGCTTGTTTGTCTTGCCGGCCCCTGCCGTCATTTGTACCATATTAATTGTGTGTATTTATGTTTTTCAACCAGAGTCCGGTTGAAGTTCGATCATACAGGATTTGTGATCGAGGGATCGATGCGGAAAACGCTGTAGTACTACTGGAGAGTATTAGTAGTTATTTAGATTGTGGTGCAGCATTGGGTTTTGCCGTGCACTGGGATTGTAGATTTGATCTCCCGGAAGATGATGCCAGGTGTTGTATAGGACCCTTCTAGCCTGGTATGCTGCTTTGCTTGAATGTCGAAGATATTGGTCTAATGCTTATCTCCTTCAGGGACCTGTGCCCTGTAAATCTTTTCACTACTAGCATGTGGCATAGCACCTCGGTATTGATCTCGAGGTTTACTGTTCGCGAACCATTCTGAGTGCGGTATCATTGACTTAACATCATACAATGTGCGAACATTCAGTGCCATCCTCAGTGATTGCCTCAATCGAAGCTTTGTACGGCATGATCACCTGTGCGTCACGGCGGCCGGGATACTACATCTAGTGCTGTCCGTCACACGCTTCAGGGAGCACTCGCAATAACGGTGCCGACAGTGATTCCCACACACACAGGTGTGTCTAAGAGCCTCACATCCGCAGAACAAGATATTGCTTATGAGGTAGTCATGCAAGCTGCGGAAATGCTCGTGGTATGTATTGGTGGATCCTTGTCTATCTTTGTGGCTAAGTTGCTGATACAGCCGCTGGCAGATTACCTCAAACGAATCGACAGGATACCTTGACCGACGGTCGCGGACTTGACCTCTACCCCCTGCATGTCTGAGAACTATCAACCTGATCAGGAAACGCCTGGTTGTACTGTCGGGCCCGCGAGCACGACCCAAAAACATATATAAGCCGTCCTGGCTTGACCGGCTCACAGTGCATCATCTACCATCAACAACATGAGCACAGCAGGGAACCAGGAGCCTCTCAAAGTCGCACTCGTCGGTGCGGGCGTCGTGGGACTGACATGCACATTAGCTTTACTCCAGAAGGGCATCTCGGTCCAGCTCTTCGAAGCGGCGGTATGTGTTAATCGTTACTGTGATATTCCCCAATTGACTTACATATACTTGTAGCCTCAATTCAAGGAGATCGGCGCTGGCATAGGCATCGGTGTGTCAAACCCAAGGACGCATGTGTATCTGAATCGCTCATGTGGTGTACTTTCACTAGGTCCAAACGCACTGCGTATCCTCCGGGATCTTGGTGTACTCGATGACGTTATTGCGCAGTGCAAGCAGACCGATTTGAACTTGGGCGAGTTTCGATTCCTTTCAGCGGAAGGAGACCACAAGCTCTTGTACGACGTAAGATATGTACACATTTACTGGTATGTGCGAAGATGCTCATATGCGCAACAGTACCCGGTCGCTCCCAATGGCGCAGGTAATGGCTTGGCAGCTTACCGGTAAGTAACTTGTTAATCGTACTGGGCCGGTCGACCCATGCTGAGCATAACTAGACCGGCATATCTGGATGCCCTGGTTAAGCACCTACCGCCTGGGATTGCCCAATTCAATAAGCGTTGTGTTCGCATTGAGGCATCCCAATCGAACGCTGAGCGGAGCATCCTCCATTTCTCAGATGGCACGTCGGACGCAGCTGACATCGTCATTGGAGCGGACGGGATCAAGAGTACTATACGGTCTGCGGTTACGGACAATGCGGACAAGCTGCCCGTCTTTAGCAATACGAGATGTTTCCGCGGCTTGATACCGATGGAGGAGGCGCAAGCTGCAGGCTGGACTGAGGAGTTCCACGGCCGCCCCATTTGCTTCGCGAGCAAGAACAGGGTGCGTTCCTCGTTGCTGTACTGCCGTACCATCTCATTGTCTCTACAGCACCTCATCGTATTCGCTATGCACGGCAATACCATAGTATGTCAGCCTTGCACCTTGGCATACATCGAGCAACTCATTGCCGTGTTCGAAGATAAACGTGGTGGCTTTCTATGCCGACTACACCAAGCCAATTGGCCCAGAGTCACTCCGGCTCACCGAGCCCTGGGTGCAATCGGTGCCCCAGGAAGAGATGTTCAAAGTGTACGAAGGATGCGGGCCCCAGGTCATGGCGCTGCTCAAATGCATCAAGACACCGAGCAAGTGGTCGATCCACGTCGTTCAGCCACACCTTGAGAGTTTTGTCAAGGGGCGAGTCGTCGTCATAGGCGATGCGGTAAGCATGCATGCTTGCGGTTCAAGGGGCAGGCTCGGAGCTGATGCTATACATAGGCACATGGAATGCTGCCACACCTTGGATCTGGCGCAAGTCAAGGTGTCGAAGACGGATATATTCTAGCCCAGTTGCTCGGGCATCCTCAGACGACCAGAGACAACGTCGAGGTCAGTCGTCTACAATAGTGACAGCTGGTCAACTATTCATCTACCACAGGCCGTCCTGAAAGTCTTCGATCGTCACGTCCGGCCCCGCGCGCGGATGGTATGGGAGGGGAGTTACAAAGCAGGTAGATCATACGACGGTTGTGGCGGGCATGGCCTCAATGCGGCTGGTCTCGCCAAGGACATCGGGACGCAGTGGAACCCAGTGTGGTTCCACGACATCAATGACGACATTCGCACGGCCATAGATGAGTTGAAGGAGGAAGGGGTTTATGCCTAGGATGACAGAGGGCTTACCGTAGCAATGTCAGACAAACTGATACGGGATGATATACATGGAAATTGCGAGTCTCATTGCGTTGCATAATATGGTCACAGTACTGTAACAAAACCCACATAAGTAGTACAAGGTAACAAGACAAGAATGGAGATATATTCAAGCACCGAAACCGTAGAGAGTACGGCCAGAGCGCTTGAGCGCGTACACGACGTCGAGAGCCGTCACGGTTTTCCTGCGGGCACATCAGAAACGGTAGCAAACCCCAGGGCCACAACTACCTACCGCTTGGCATGCTCAGTGTATGTGACGGAGTCCCGGATGACGTTCTCGAGGAAGATCTTGAGGACACCGCGGGTCTCTTCGTAGATAAGACCCGAAATACGCTTGACACCGCCACGACGGGCGAGACGACGGATGGCCTGTAGTCGCGGTCAACTACGGGCTCTCTACGATGCGACGCACACTTACGGGCTTCGTGATACCCTGGATGTTATCACGCAAAATCTTACGGTGACGCTTAGCACCACCCTTGCCGAGACCCTATGCAACAGTGTAAACGAACGGTCTTGTTCGCTTCCCCTCACAAGATGCTCACCTTGCCACCCTTTCCGCGTCCAGACATGATTTATGAGAAGTAGTGTTGCTAAGAAACAGTCAGCTAGAGTGCTAGAATCAATATCACGATGCGTACTGAGAATGAGGTAGGCGGGGTGGAGAAGGTGGTGGTCAGAGAATGAGAGCACGTCCAGTCGCGTTCAACGCGTTTGAGGTGTCGCGTTTGCACCTATTTGCCTACATCACGTGCGTGTATCCGGTCTGGTGGCTGCAACGCCATTGATCAGCACCCCTACCGCTTTGTCCTTTCGCCACATCCAGGTCATAGTTGCATATGTCTATAACACACATCACATCAACGTCTCAGCTTGATGGAGTCCTCTCCAAGTCGCCGGATAAGCTTTCTGTGAGCGCATTTCTGGGTAATGCTCGGCGAGTGTTCATGGGACTTTCCATTGCGCACTGAAGGTGATCGACTTCCATGCACAATGGTATGGCTGAGTCGAATAACTCCTTCCCTACTACTCACCACGTAAACTATAGGTGTGGTCCCTGCCATATGATTGCACCGACCTTCGAGTCGCTGGCGAAGCAGCACACCAACGTCAACTTTCTCAAATGTGACGTCGATGTCGCAAAGGACGTGGCTAGCAGATATCGTGTCACCGCAATGCAAGTTGTGACTAGTTTTCAGTGCAGTCAAGTTAATGACGTGCCCTCTAGGCCGACGTTCGTCTTTCTGAAGGGAAACGCCAAGGTCGACCAAGTCAGAGGGGCAAACCCAAGGTACGTCTGCTCTCAAGTTATTGTTGTATGGTCCGCAAATCACAATCCCACTTCAAGTGCGCTTCAAGAGACGGTTCGTAGGCATGCATCTGGTTCCTCCTCGAGTGCGTTCAGTGGCAACGGCCATCGCCTCGGTGACGCGCCGTCACCGCCTGAAGCGCAGGCCCCGTCCGATGCACCTGCCATTGTAACTGCTTTCAACCAGCTTGACCCGAAGATCAAGGTCTTCGTATATCTTGTAGCCGGTTATCTGTTCTTGTACTACATTAGCTGAAGGGTGACGAGCTTGCTTTGCTCAACGAGGATGTAAAAATAGGGACACTGAACAGAGGTTATATCATTTCTTGGGATAGCTGTACATTGCACTTATCTACCCCTCACACTTTGCTATTGAAAGGTAATCACTGTTAGGACGGCGCCGGTGTGGAAGGGTTGTAATTGCGCGTGTTCTACGGTCACGTGTAGCGCGCGTTCAAATGGCATTGTTGTCGAGCGCGAAAGGTGGCGGTCTGCCGCACTCTCTCTCTTTGCTCTCCTCCTCCACCCTGACCTCCAGCCGACACTAACGCCTACCGACCGATCCCTTTTGACCTCAGCCTGCCTCGACACTGACTACATGAAACACGAGCACTCATGACGACCGACGCAAAAGGGAATGCGGCGCCACCGCAGAGCGCAGACACTCTCATACCTGAATCTTTCCTGGATGTACCAACACAGAGATTATACGCATTAAGTATCGGTGCACTCTGTCAGGTATGTCGGCCCCCTCCTCGTGACGGCTTTGCAACGTCACCGTGGCTTGCACAACCGCATTCTAGACTAACCATACCCCATCAGGCTATTAAAGTCTTTGATTTCCTGCGGTACTTGATCCTTCCGGACACTGGCGCGTATGTGCAGAAATGGCTCATAGTAGACTCTCTCTTCTGCGTTGGCCTCGCGCAGCTCCGAATACCGCGGCTGAAGTATAGCAAGTCGTTGATTGCGCTACAACTTCTGCTTCTATGGTTCCTTGATGGACTTATGTTTGGTGGTGTCACCGTCAACGTAGGCGGGGCAGGATCGTGGACGCTCGTCCCTCGCTCGGACTTGCTGGTATGTCTAGTTCTTTGCCCCTACGCGGCGACCTCTCATACGCCGTCCCCACAGAGCGTGCAGGTATTGCTTCTACGCCTCCCGGATCAGCCCTTTGGGACATGCTGCCCAACCTCGGCCTTGGATTCCTCACTGGTTCAGCCGCTGGCGGAGACTCACACCTCTCCGGCGAACACATTGTTAGGATGTCTCCCATTAGTACTGCAAAACTCAACCCATACGGGGAGACGTTCTGTCTGGCGTCCCCTAGCCACAGCATCCTCGTACCACTTCTTCTCAACAACACATCGCCTGCGGCTGTGCGCTACTCGCTCGTACCACTCGGGTATGTCGAAGGGTCAGGTGCCAAGGTCGATAAGGTCGACCTGTCTGCAAAGGAGCTGAAAGCCGTCGAGACCGCTCGCCTGGAGGCGCTCCAAGCCATGCGCGCTTCCACGTCGAAACAGGACAATGAAGATTACGACGAATATGATGATGACGAGGACGACGGGGACGACAGTGATCCTCATGCGATGAGATTACAAAAGACACAAAGCATGACATATATACGAATCAGCAAGCCGGGGACATTGCGCCTTGACCGGGTCGTAGACTCCTCCAGCGTCGATGCTCGGTTCGTCTATCCCCGCGAGGTGACCATCGTCCCTTGCCCTCGGGCGGAGTTCGTGCCGGACAACGTTGCAGACGTGCGGTGCGCAACTCCTCGCGTCACGAGCGGTGCTGGCGAGGAAGTCAACCTCGAGATCGACGTATACGGCGTGCCCCACTCAGTTTGCGGTGGTACAAAGAAGTTGACGGCAAGCAAGAGTCGTTCATGGTCGAGGGTATCGAGAGCTCTGCGCATGGCCACCGGCGGACAGTCGATGAGACCAAAGCACTAGAGCGCGTCCCGATTCAACGCCCAGCCGCTGAGTTGCGCATACCTTTGACGGTGTCCCTCGACTCGCTGGGCACGCATTCCTACGTCCTCGAGAGCGTCACGGACGCGCTCGGAAACATTGTACATGCGGGCTCCACACACCTACTCGACCCTCTTCTCTCGGGCGCTCTGCAGAATTCGGGCGTCGTGCGGTCTCACAACGTCTCGTCGGCACGCACGCGTCGCTCGGTCAGCGTACTACGCCGCCCGAGTGTCTTGTTTGAGGGCTGTGGCCCTGGCACACCAGTATCTCTTCTTATCGGTTCGGACTCACCTCTGGTCGTGTCTGCCAACAACGCCGATACTCTGGACGGCCCCTGGGACGTCAGCGTACACTACGAGCCACTGGGAGCAGAGGTGGACAGCAAGAAAAATGCCAAGGGACATAAGCCATGGACGAAGGACATTCAGCTTCCCCAAGCCCGACGCGATGTAACCTTCCGTGCAAACGAACCGGGTGAATACACCCTGGTTGGCGTCAAGGGGAGGTATTGCGAGGGCGATATTCTCAGCCCGGACACGTGCAAAGTAGTAGAACGACCATACCCGACCGCAGAGATCGAGTGGAAGAAGATACATGAATGGTCAGTGCTCTCGCATCTGTGCTCGTGCTGTTGCTGATGCGACCATAGTTCCGGAGACACAGGCGTGTCAGCATCCCTAGTGCTGCACGGGACACCTCCATTCCAAGTCTACTACCGCATGCAACGAGACAAGGAGCCGCCCAAGGAAATCTCGAAGTCGTTCACCAGCTCGCGTGGGGAGCTCACAATCCAGCCCGAGCGCAGTGGCCACTACGCCTTCACGTTCCTGCATCTCAGCGATGCGAACTACAAGAAGGTCAACCTCAATGGACCGAGCATCGACCAGGTGGTGCATCCACCTGCACACGCTGAGTTCTCGCATCGCGAGTCTGTTGGCAGGGGGAAGAAGAAGATTAGCAGCTGCTCGGGCAGCACTGTGGATGTGGATGTGGATCTTCGCGTAAGTCTAGCTTATCTACAAGATGGACAGGGTCTTGACCATTGTGCAGGGCACGGGACCTTGGACTCTCGAAGCACAAATCGTTGGACCAATGGGGTCAGAGATCATACGCATACCCAAAGTATCCAAGTCGCGCCACACTCTCAATCTCCCGATCCCGAAGGACGTCGATCGGGAAGGTGGCTCTTTCGAGATTGACCTCCGTGAGTCGTCTCGAAGGAACTTTCAACTTGGAAGAGATATTAACGAAGCGTTGTAGTGAGTGTCGAAGACGCTTACGGGTGCAAGCGTTCACTTTCTGTTCCTGGTGTAGCCGTCAACGTCCGCCGGGTGAAGGTTAGTCAATCCGCTCTGCTTTGTGTTCCAGGCGTACTCACTAGTAGCAACAGCCGACAGTCAGGTTCTATGGCAAGGCCGTGGATCGCCACATCACTACGCTGGACAACGAGCAAGCCGCATTGCCTCTTCGCTTGACTGGTGATGGAGTGAGTTACCACTTTCTATGGCCCGTACGTTCACAGTTGCTAAGCCCTTATAACGCGCAGCCATGGCGAGTCAAGTACAAGCACACTGACCGCCCGGAAAAAGTTCTATCAGCAACAGTGTCCTCAGCTAATGGAGAGCTGCTCGTCTCAGAGAAAGGGACGTACGAGTTGGTTGAGGTGAGATCTAATCCCGTTCAAGCCGGCATGTCATTAAAGCTCTGTTGTAGATTTCGGACTCGCAGTGCCCAGGATCTGTAGTGCCTGGCGAGGTCACATACAGGGTGGACCATGTCCCACGACCATCCGCGAAGTTATCTCCCGAAATTCAGTCTACGTACGAGCCATACAACGGGTCGCACATCCTCCCGCCCATTTGTGAGGGTGCCCATGACCATGTAGATCTCGACCTCACTGGTGAGTCCTACATGAACTACGTCATTCCGACGACATTGAACTGGCTTGTAGGTCGTCCGCCGTTCCAGATCATGTACAACGTCGCACGGGACAACGATGTAGGAGGCACGAAGATCCTGGATCAACCTACGTTCAGCAGCATTCAGCCGAGGACTAGCTTCCAACTCCATACAAGCGAAGCTGCTAGGATATACTACGAAGTGAAGCAGATCGGTGACGCTGCATATCCATTGGCCAAGAACAGGAATGCCATCATCCCTCGCTCAGAACGCCTGCTCTTCGAGCAGCAGGTCCTGATACGCCCCGCTGCTCGCTTCCGAAACGTCAACCGCCTCGCATATTGCCTCAACGACGTTCTGCGCCCGCAAGATACCAGCAGTCCGGACGGCCAAGTCATGCTGGAGGGCACCGCACCTTTCACAGTCGAGTTGTCGATACGTAACCTAGCGACCAGCCACATCTACCGGGAGTCACTCAGGCTGGACGAGAAGCTCTGGAAACTGAACGTCCCGAAGTACACGTTCCATTCAATCGGACCACACATCGTCACAATCGAGTCAGTGCAAGACGCATCGCACTGCGAGCAGGCGGTGCCGGATCCGGTGTACCGCTCGATCTGGGTGGATGTCGCTGAGACTGCGGCGATCGTGCCGTTCGACAGGAGGGAAGACTTCTGTGTTGGCGACGTTACGCAGTTCCAGCTCGAAGGGACTCCGCCATGGAGCATTGGGTATGAAGCACACTTCTTCTGCTTTACACACCACTCATGTTCTGCAGGTACCGCGTCAACGGCAAGTCATACACGCAAGAAGCCAAGATCTCCCCCTTCGCGATCGCGCAACAGCAGCCTGGCGAGTTCAGCGTCGCGTCCATCGCGCACCAGAACAAGATGTGCAAGTCCGCGGTGTCCAATCTGCGCTATACTATCCATCCACTGCCTTCCGCACGCGTGGGCCAAGGGAAACGCATCGAGGAGGACATCCACGAAGGCGACCAGGCGGAGATCATCTTCACGCTCATCGGCGAACCGCCCTTCACCTTCACCTACCAGCGGGCTGAGCTCACCCCCAAGAAGGGTCAGCAAGGCAAGGTGCTCGAGACGCATACCGTCTCGGGAGTGACAACGAAGGAGTACTCGATCTTCTCAGCTCTGGAGGGTAAGCGCGGTATATCAATCCACATTGCGCACGTCATTCACATAGTGCTGCGATTTAGGAACGTGGACCGTCACTTTCATCGCGGATCGTTACTGCAGATATCCGCCAGCACAACCGGACGGCGTGGACAAATCAAGATAGTTGATGACGGCGAAAAGTATCTAAGAGTGGCATAGCGCACTGTCTCAGTCTGTAACTCTACTTATAATCCTGCCCTTAGAGAATGCAATGGATCATCTTGTGCTGCACCTTTGAAGTGGGTGGCATCGCTTACCAACCTCTATCAGTGTATTGTCGAACGGATGACTTGGCATTCTCAGTAGCGAGAGCGGGATGAAGGGACATCGTTAGACTGTAGTGAATAGATTGGCATTGGCTTCTGTTTTCATGCTACACATACACTCATGGAACGACTTATACCGGAGCAGACGCAATGTAGAACCACTTTGAGACTATGTGCAAAGATTGTCAGACCAAGCGTGATGATCTCAATACAAACACACTCACTGGCAGGTTCGATCGGTGCAGGGGGCTTCCTCGAGTCGGCAGGAATGCCCGTGTACGTCGGATCGTCCTTGGTGACGTGGCCGGGCGAGTTGGGGACGGTCAGGTTGCGGCTAGAGAGGGGACGCTCAACACCAGACTGAACAGCGAGGACAAGTGGGAACTTACATCGACAAGTCGTAGGAAGCGGTCTTCGCAGGGGCCTCACCAGAGATGAGACGGCGCCATGCCTCGTGGCACTCGTGGATGATCTCCGTTGCGTACTTCTTGTTTTTCGCCTCGCCAGAGAAAGCGAACTGGTTCTCGGGCTTGCCATCGGGAATTTTGTAGATCCTAGTGCGTCATGAGTAACGCGCCGACATTTAGCCGTCGCAAGCAATACGTACCGGAACCACTCGTTGGTCGCGCGCACAAGACCGGGGAGGTGTCTCTCGACATCCTCAATATCGTTCAGCTTCGACGCGAGCGGGTCATTGACATCGACGACGAGGACCTTCCAGTCGGTCTCGCCCTCGTCGAGGAGCGCCATGATACCGAGGACCTTGACCTGCTTGACCTGGCCGACGTAGCCGACCTGTTCACCGATCTCGCAGACATCGAGCGGGTCGTTGTCGCCGTTGGCCTTGGTCTCAGCGTGGGTCTGGGTCGGGTCCTCCCAGGTCTGCACAACGGAATGCGTACATCAGGGCGCGCTAGCGAGTCGCTACGCAGTGTCACGCACCTGGGGGAAGGCACCGTAGTTCCAGATGTACCCGTGGTGGGGGAAGCAGTTGCGCACGTAGCGCAGACGTCCCTTCTTGATGTCCTGCTTGATGGGGTTGAAGGGTTCCTCCTTGGACACCTCCATCTTCGCGTTGGTCCAGCGGGGGACCTCAACGACCATGTTCAGGATGACATTGTTGCGGTCCGCGAAGAGAGGGATGTCGTGCCAAGTTGAGACGGGGCTGCCGTTTTGCTCAATGAACACACGGTGCTCTGTCAAAGCCCGATCAGTTAGCCATCTCTAGACGAGTATGGTAGCGCAGCGGACGTACCAAGCGTGTTGGGAGCGCCAATGAGGCGAGTAGTGTACTCTACGTGTCAGAGTAAGTGTTTTGGTCGTGGACAAGGACAGACGGAGGGACGTACGCGTCGCCATGGTGGAGGAGGAGGAGAAGAGGCGGGCGTGGTGGGACAGGCGTCGAAGGGCAATAGCAGACATTAATCCCCTATTATAGAGTTTACAGCCAAGAACCTTCAATCGATTGAACGTCGTCCAATGATTAGCCACTTATCGCGATCGCGTCACTCTAACCGCGCCACCCGGGTTCTACTGTTAGCTGTTCACCACGCATCTCAGCCTTGAGGTTGCCTCGTGTGCAGACATGGTAGCATTCATGCAGAAAGCACGTAAAACTACAACAGAAGGTATCTCGAATACAGACCGAGAGCATCCAAAATCACCCAACCGGCACTTCTTCGCAAGCTAAGCAAAGCCGCCTTGCTTCAATATCTCCTCCGTCTCGCTCGCAGGTATCATGACGTTGACAGTCGGCTTTGAGAAGCCACCGTTGAAGTCCAGACGCAGTAGCAGGCGTTCGACGTGCCGACGGACCTCCTCGTCTCCTGCGAGGTATTTGCCGCGCTTCGGGCGAACAAACGCATGAAAACTTGAGGCATTTGCCATACTTGCGTTCTGCGTCATCGACTTCGAAGCATCCGTGAACGAAGCAAGGGGCTGCCGAATCGTCGACAGGGACAACTGCTCGTAGAACGAGCCCAAAAGTGAGTGCAGCGTCTGCGGGGTGCGTCAGGGGAACATTCTTGGCTGGGTGATGTATATGAAGCCTACATCGTTGAGCTCGGCCACAACGGCCTGCCGCTCCTTCACCATCTCCCCCACTCTATCCCCGCCCGCAGCCAGGCTTCCCTCGAAGAGAAGAGCGGGGAGTATGTCCCCTCCCCACCTCTCAGCCTGCGCTACGAACCTCTCGCAGATCTCCAAGATCCCTCGGATGATTGCCGTCAATGCAGAGTTCGACAGTAAGCTCCCGGTCAGCAGACGCTCCAGATACGTGGTGTGGATACTTCGCAGCGTGCTGAAGTCCAATTGCGAGGGCGTCGCTGTGGAGTGATGTGAAGCCCCGCTGGTGGACGCGGGTAGCGTCGATGAGGAATGAGCAGTCCCGAGTACTGGCTCGGCGTCCGTGCCAGGATTCACGGGCTGTGTCCCTGTCGACTGCTGCCCAATGTGCGACGTCTTCTCTAGGAGTATCCCCTTCAGTCTCCTGAACTCGACGTCCACCACGTCCGTCATGATATAGCCCAAGAGCGTGTCGAGGAACCAGCTCATCTCGCGGACTACACCCCACCCACAGCGGAGGAGCTCTGTTCGGACTTGGAGGTCCTCAGCTGTGCCGCCCTCCCCGAGGCCCGTCCATCGCCTACGAGCACGCTGGGCGTTCGAAAGGGATGCCCAACAGGTATGGATGCGCGTGTGGGTCTTGCGGAGTGCAGAGAGGTAAGCAAACAGGGCGCCGTAGATCTGGAGATCCGACGGGTGCAGAAAAAGATCGAGAGGCCAAGACACACTGTATGTCAGGATGAGAGATGTGCCAAGCAAGAGGTCATCGAAGCTGGTTGCTTCGACTGAAAGTGATGTGGATAGGTCCTTGGCGGGGCTAGTGACCAGTGAGGGCAAGAGGGGGCGTAAGGGTCCAGACGGAAGGCGGAAGCGGAGATGGGTGAGCGACGGATCTTGCTGTGCTGTGGTTCCCAGTGACGCACGAAGAAGGGCGAGATGCAGATCTTGCTCCCTGATCATGCTTGTGGGTCCCGCGCGACCTGTCAAACGCGAAATCTTGAGGCGTTCAATCTCGCGTATGAGCGACAGGGCAAACTCCCCATTTCGGAGCAAGAAGTAGTTGGCCCTATGAGAGGAAGAGTCAGATCATACATTCAGACGACACTGAAACACCTACAGAGACTCTACTGCAACATCAACGTCTTTCTGCGTAAGCACGTTGAGCCATAGCCATTCACTGACGGTTGTCCTGATTTCAGCGATGGTGCAGTCGAAAGCATACTGCTCTTGGGGAAGCACACTGTCCAAGAGCTTGCTGTGTTCCAGCGCAAGTTCCCTCGGAAATTGACGTTCCCATTTAGCGGATTTGACAGTTCCGACCGCACGACCAACGTAGGCTATCGATTCTCGTGACTGCGCCGACAAACAGGATGGTACGGCCCCTTCTAGCAAAGAGTAATTCTTGTCTGTCAGCGGCTCCTTTTCTGTGACAGTCCCGTGGATCAAGAATGCTTGCAGCTGTGCCATCCAGACCCGCTGGACCGCTTCACACAGACGAGCGTTTATGGACGCGATGCGGTGTATCCCAGTATGGGAACGCTTTTGCAGGAGGTCAATCAGAGGACCAGGCTGCCAAGTTGCCTGGGACTGTAGCTCATCAAAGAGGGCCTCCAAAGCAGCGAGGGGGCCGTCCCATTCAGAAAAGGTGGCTCGGATTGAGGACAACGGGACGAACGACCCACTGGCCACAAGGTCCGGGTCCCGCCGCAAAACCTTCGCCTCCGTCTCGACAACAAGGTTTTCATAGTCATCCTTGAGTAGTTGATTCAACGTGGCGCAGAGAGCCGAGATATAGCGTGACTGTGAGCGAGAGAGTGCGGAACATGCTGCCTTGATCTTGCGGTAGCGAGCGGCGATTTGACCTAGGGACTCCAAGCATTGCCGTTCACCAGGATGTAATAATGGGGAGAAGGCCAGGTGGACATTATGGTCGGTCGGAAATAGCGAGGATGAGTGCCCGGCCAGCACCAGGAGGACTTCTGCAATCATGAACCACTTCGTCTCATTAACTTGCGCAATGATTTGGATGAGATGCCCGCTCACCGCTATCTCTCAAAGGACGAGGTCGACGGCGTGAGGAGACAGTGAAAGCTGAGACTCGCGCTCAGACGCGTCTAGTCGCGTCCTGTGTGGGCGTGATCAGATCCGAAGAGGGCCCGCGCTCGTCGTAGCAGTGCACGGCTTGCACTGAACGCCGAACACTGCTGATGACTACGTCCCCACTTTCACTCCTGCTGTCCACTGGCGACCATGTCTAGCTCCCATACAGACCACCCCGCCAGCGAGGACAAAGTCCGCCACGAGGACTACGTTCCGCAGTCAGTCAGGAGCCCATTCGACGATGCGTTCGACGACGACGAGCGCGACGACATTTCCGGGTTCTCCCCCGAGGTGATACGGGAGGAGTTTGCAAGGTCTTACAACATAGGGGATCGACTTTCGCAGGACGAGGTGGCCGACTTCGCCTCCAAGCTAGGTTTCTCGGCCGAGTCGTACCTGTCACCACGCCCAGTCGACACGGAAGAGAGCGACCTAGCAGAAGTGGCATACTCCGCTCCGCCCGCCATTGAGCACTCATCATCATCATATGCAATGTCCTCTGCGCCCTCCCACGAGAGCTCTTTCTACGATATAGAACTCAAGAGCGCTATATCCGATCTAAACTTGCAAGACAGGTCCCTGTCCCCTCCTCCGTCCCCGCCAGCCTCGCCTCCCGCTCCCCAAAATAGCTCTAGGAAACGGCCTTCATCAGAGTACCCATCGGTCTACATAGACGCTTCCAAGTCGCGTGCAGAAGTGCGAGAGGTACACCCCGAGACTGTCGCTGAATCGAATGGTGCAACGACGCTCAGTCGCGATTCCTCTCGCGAGGACGCGCGAGCTCGTAGTGTTTCGCCACGCCGTGAACGTGAGCCACCTCGCTCCGCGCCCAACGCTCAGTCCATGTCTGTCTCCCACCTCCCTTCACCTTCATCCAAACCGGCGTCCACATCCTCCTCTCATATCGCCGGGCCCCCTGTGACCTCTACCTTCCGCAGGCAGAAGGCGAGGTCCATGGGACCGAGTATGCTAGACAAGGTCATCAGCAAGACACGGCCGACGTTTTTACCCCCCAAGCCCCGCGCAGAGGACCGGAAGCATATGGCAGACTGGGAGCAGATGATGAAGCTCAGTCGGGTAGCCGGTGAGTAGAGCGAGTCTGCCGCTCCGCGCCGTGCTTGAGAATTTATTGGCTCAGCCTGTTTACTGTCTTGCCTGTGTACTGATTGACAGAGGAGAAGAGGCGCAAAGCGTTGCAAGAGAGACGATTCGAGCGCGAGAAACGGATCGAGGAGTCCATCTATCACTGGGAACGCGAGATCGTGCCCGACTGGACCGTCGTGCAACGGAATCCCGCGTTGCGTAAGCTCTGGTGGGCAGGTATACCAACGAAGCTGAGGGCCAATATGTGGCAGAACGCAGTCGGCAACACGCTTGTGTTGAGCAAAGGTAGTACTCATGTCCTTGTTGCAGAACAACACTGATGATTGGCAGACGCATACAAGACATGCTTGGCACGGGCGAAACGGGCCCTGATTCATGCATCCTTCCCTACGACCGTTCTCGGGCTCATCGAAGGGGACATAGCAACAACTTTGCCCAACCTCCACCTATTCGCACCAGGTACTGGACCGATGTACGAAGACCTCAAAGATATGCTATGCGCTTGGGTCGTCGCCCGATCAGATGAGGGGTTAGGCTACTTGCCCGGAGTAGCGAAGATTGCTGCGATGCTGCTGCTTAATATGGCCCCCGCCCAGGCTTTTGTTGTGATGCGGAATCTGCTCGAACGGCATTGCCTACGATGCTTTTATGGCGGTCTTGCATCGAAAGACGAGGTGAGTGTCCGACTAAGTCAGTATCCCGCCCTGTCTGACGTCCTGTAGGTCGAAGCGTACTACAGGTAGTCTGCAGTCTTCGTCGTGTCAATCGTTAGCTCACGACCTGCTAGAATTTTTGACACCCTTCTGGCTGATGGAATGCCAAAAAGTATGCTCTCCCTCTCCCTCCCGATGACACACTCTGATTTAAGCTACGTAGTCTACTTCAACTTCAAACAGCATCAGATATCTCCCGCGGCATACCTCCCTGACTGGATCATACCGGTATTTCTCGACCATCTCCCCTTCGAAGCGTGTGCGCGGTTGTGGGATATCCTGTTATTGGAAGGCGATTCTTTCCTGTTCCGTGCTTCCTTGGCAATCCTAGCGGTGCTAGAGTCCCGCCTATTCTTCCCCGACCGACGTGAGCTCTTAGACTTGCTAAAGTACGTATCATCAAACGTGCACTTGTTCCGTTCTATGCTCATGGCAGTCCTGCAGGGGAGAGAACAGACCCGCGCTTGAAGTCGCAAAGCGAGACGGCCGGCCGCTTAACGGCGCGAAGTACGAGATCTACAATGTAGATGAAGAGACACTATGGGAGCGTCTTGATACCATGGATGAGTGGTGGCGGGAGAGCACATGGACAAGACTTATACAGAGAGAACTGCCGGACCTGTAGAGCGCGGCAAGGAAATATTGTAGTGAGTACTCGTCGGTGATATAGTTATATTGTTATTTCTACTCGGCTGTCGTGCCATTGTCGAGCTCACGGAGCTTGTGTAGCGATATTGCGCAGGTCCGAATACGCACAATGAGATCATTGATGTCCTGTAGCCGGAACCGTCCGACTGACACAGCGAACAAACAAGACACTGGCGCACCAGGCCCGCCGAACGCGGTCCAGCCGCCCTTGAGTAGTCACGTGGACGCGACTGGATCGCTCTTGAGCGGTCTCTCCAACCCCCTGTCGCGTCCAGGCCGTATGTCGCGCCACCCCCTCCGGTGCGGGGCCGCATGAAACGTGATCCCTCTTGTCGCTCGCAGGCCAGAATGAGCTCGACGCGTCCTCGCGTTCCGGTTCTTCTCGACGATGGCGGTCCGACATTGTCAAGGGCGGTGTCGGGCCTCGTATAAAAGCTGGTCTATCTGGGCTGGTCTATCCCAACCCAGAGTTCAAATCCGCCTACAAATCGCATCCAGCGACTCTCTCGAATCACATACACGCCACCCAACCACACCTCACTTACCAAGATGATGAGCCTCATTGCCCACCGTGCACCCGTGAGTCTTACTTTCATGAACCTCTTCTTGAGCATCATTAACGTTCGCTTATCATACAGTCACTGTTCCTCTTTGGCGGTATCCAAGCTGCTATGTGGACCTGGGTGTGGAGTCAGCAAGAGCCGTCCAAGTGAGTTGAAAGGTTCGCTTCTGTGCGAGTCATTCGAGATGCTAACTCATGTATTGTAGGTTGATCAGTGGACCTCTCCCTTCCGCTATCCCGAAAGGCTACATCGGTCAAGCTCGCTTCCAGCGCCACGCTCACGGAACCTATGCCTACGCATAGACGCGCCACACCGCCCACCAGGCTATCCTCTATCTTGACGACCATTATTTATCTAATACGCATACCAGTCGCCAGTCATTTGTATATCATCATCATATCCCAGTCCGGTGCATAATAGATCAATATCACAACATAAGCGTGATCTTCACTGAGTAGGATTGGTTTCGATGCGTAATCTAACTAGCATCCACGCCAGCACTCCCGCTAGAATCTTCATCTTCGGTATGGATCTTCCACAGGTTATACATCTTCCGCCGGTTCGCATCCCGAGTGTCCTCTTCGCTAGCCACGTCGAATATGCGTCTAAGCAGTATCTTCCGGAGCTTAACCCGCTCCACCGCGCCCTCGGTCTTCGGATCGGTTGCACATGCGTTAGCAACAATGTTTGAGTATGCTGGGCCCAGACGTGGCTTTTTGCGACTGGGCGGTTCGTCGTCGGGCTTGGGTGTGAGTGCGGTGAAGAGTGGTTCCAGCAGAGCGGACTCTATGCGCTCGTATGTGACTTTTGTAGGCGCCCTTGCTGCCAAGGCGACGAAGGGATCGAGGAGGGTCGAGAGGGGTGCTGGCGGTGGAGAAGACTCCGAGGAAGTCCCAAGAACTTTCTCTAGTTCCTCGAGGTAGATATCGGCAAGGTGGTATGCGAGGCTAGTGGGTACCCGTATGTCTTCAGGGCTAGTATTTTGTCAATATATGCGCGGTATTGATTGTGCAAAAGTTCCTGACCATAATGGCGCGCCACGCCGAGTAAGGATGCCATTGTACCGTTCGCATGAACCCGATTCCCACTCGTCCCGCAAGAGCAACCTAAACGAGGCGTTGACGAATCTGCGGACAAGCATGTAATACTTGTCGATCCTGCCACACACTGGATCAGTCAAAGCGTAGGAAAACGCGAGATCATGCTGACCGTAAGCGGTCTATGCCACTCCATTCGCGCACTGTAGCTTCCCAAAACCCTTGAAGGAAGTCAAGGGCAAACGGTGTTGATGTAACATTCAATAAAATCTCTGCGATATCGCTAGCCAAGGCTTGCTGTACCAACGGTTTGTCGGACATCCAGAAGCCTTCAAAGTCGCGTTCAACATGACACGCGGGCATACTTCAACGTGATGCGTACAGTAGAATATTCCCTTCCAAAGTTTGGCCATCTCTGCTTGAGGCAGCCCATCACGCGAAGGCTCCGAGAGGAAGGAAGCTAGCTGCTTTGTTGCCTTGTCCCTCGTCTTCTTGTCTGCCGAGACATGTAAAGCATTCTGAATTCATTTGTATTCATAGGCACCCTGGGGCTCACCTGTAGACGCAAGGTACTTCGCCAGAGGTGGCGCATCCGAAGGAGAAGGTGTTGCCGCCATGTTGCAGGGATGCGATGAGCTATGTTCCGTTTTGTCGCGAGTGGCAATAGTATTCAGAGTGGACACAGTAGGGAGATGCGATCGGGTACATACGAGTTTTCGCAACCACGTGCTCCCCGATCACTCGCGCTCCCGGTCCGGGAAGCACTTGCTCATTCGTTTCCTCGTCCTTGGGCTGGCAGACTTTCGAAGTGGTTCTCTACGCGACAATGTTATGTGAATCAAACAATGTTGTTCTCATACATTGCCATGCAGCAACATATCTCGTTACTGCGCCATTGTTCGCCGTCGGCACCCGGGAATCGCATTACGGTGCCGGGCACTGGCAGGCAGCGGTACTTGGTACATAAGTACATAAGACGCGTGCCCAGCCCTGTCGACCGCAGATAGCATCACGAGCTCCGTCGACCAGTATGGGCAATACACGGCGTTCCGGAGCACTGATCTGGTTCTATCGTTACGATCATGTCGAAATCGCCTATAACCTGCCATGGTGAGTAGAGGAGATCTACGACTTGACGTCGCGCAATTTTACGTTGGCGTCCACGTCTGACTTGTACACAGTACTTGACTCATCGCTGGGCAAGCCAGCAGCAGGCGTCCGCGTCCACCTCCAGGTATGCAAACAGGTCGGCGAAGCTACGGCCGCGTTCGAGTCCTTGATCGAAGGGTGCGTGTAGCAAGGTTGCGGCATCCCTCCCTACGAGTGGTCTGATCAACCATGTCGGAAGAGAGACAGACTCTGATGGCCGTTGCATGCAACTGTGGCCAAAGGCTACAGAGGGCCAGACCAAGGAGGAGCTCGCCAAGTCTCTGAAAGCGGGCACACTGTACAAGGTTTTGTTCAAGACTAAGGAATACTTCGAGAGCACTGGGCAAAAGTGCTTTTACCCTTGGGTGGAGGTGCGCATCCGAGAATACTGAGAGCAGCAGTCAGCACTCATGCGCAAGCAGATCACATTCGAAGTAGAAGACCCCAGCCAACACTATCATATACCCCTTCTCATTAGCCCCTACTCGTACACGACCTACAGAGGTAGCTGAACATTGTATTATACTCCCGACTTCCGATACTTCCGATACTTTCGATACATACATGGATTCTAGCTATCAACAAATGTGCACGATGCGAGTTAGGCTGATACAGTAGCGTGCAGGCGGTCCTATGTGACAGTGGCAATGCGAATATGGAGCGATGCGAGTAGTGGACAATAATATACGGTGAGTGGAGAGCAGACGAATCACAAATATCCGGGCACAGTGCATTCCCAGTCAGCTGAGGTACTTATCCGAGGTTTAGGCCGTTGACACCGTCGCCGGCACCATCGACCTCCCGTTCGTCGTCCCCATATCGCCGTGGCCTCGGGATAATGGGTCTCAGAACGGGACTACCAAGGCCGATTTGTGCCCGCAATGTAGGGCTGGACAAGGCGCTGGCCGGGCCACGATTGAAGTACGAGGAAGACGGACCGACGATGGGGGATGAAGTAGTGGAGCTCGGGCCAGGCACGGGAATAGGGATCGGCATGGATAGACGGGGAGTGCCAGAGGGGGTACGAGGATTCAATAACGATGACTGACTATCGCGAAGCAGGCTGATGGACGGTGAAACGGCCCGTCGCTTATTGGTTGTTGGGTAAGGGTCGTATCGATCGTCCACTGTAGAGAGCTCAGTCAAGAACCACGGAATGCATAGAGATAACACACTCTTTCGCTTGTTCGTCCGGACGGCGCTCGATGTTGGTGGTGGTGTATATCGCCAGGAAGATGCAGCGGGGGAACCAGCCACAGAGGATGTCTGATGGGTTCGTATTGTGAATGGGGGTCAATAGAGAAGCACAATGAAAGGACGCACGACATCAACATCCATGGCTACCCCTCCCGGGCTATCTAGCATGTCCTCTCCATTGATGCTCGCTGCCGGCGTGACAGACTTCGAGATGTAGATAGGCTCCACGAACGAGAAGGGCACCGAGTCATCCAGCTCCCCATCATCGCTCGGTGTGTCCTCTCTTTGTGGCTCCTCGACGTCCGCCTCCTCGGGGTACCTGCCCCGATCGGACGGCGGGCGCGGGACGCGGTGTGGTGAGGGGAGCTCGCAGAACGATGCGACAAGTCGCTGGAATTGGGCTTCTGATCGTACCTCGTCGTCTTCGGGGCGCGATTCAGAGATCAGTGATCGGATACGTGGTGCCCTTACCTATCGAATGTGGGCAGTATCAGCATATAGTCAATGCTACTTCATAGATCCTCTGCGTACCCTCTGGGACAGTCTTCGGCCATGTGTGCGTACAAAGGCAGAGGCACTGGCAGGGGTGTCGCTCATGGCATCTGAGTGCTTCCTACGCGGCGGCGGTGTGGACGGGCTTCGTGGCCTGGCGGTCTTCATGACGGTGTCACGATCGCGGGGAGCACTCGTGATAACAGGCCCAGGAAGCAACGGGGTGCACGAACCGGAGTCGCCTGAAGGGGGCGTGTCCGTCTGCATCTTCACGTTCTCGCGGTCGCTCTCAGACTCCTCGCTCGTGTTGGTTCCGGAACGGATCATGGTCGCCGCAAGCGGGCTTCGCGGTGGTCGGTCTGGCAAAGAAGGGGCGCGGGGCACACTGAGGAGACTGGGTCGGCGGACATGGAGCATAAACGGGCTCAGGTCGTCGGCGGCGTACGTTGTGTTGGAGGATGAGGAGGACGTAGATGGTGGTAGGGCGAAGTCGGATGAGGACGTCGGTAATGGCGGGCGCGATGAGGGCCCAAGCATAGTGAACTACGTTGGAGAGCCAGAGATGAGGGCGTTGTTAACAGTTAAGGATGGAGAGTGGTTGAAAGCGGTTCGGCTGGAAGGGCAGGGGTGATGTGGGAACACTGGCCATGGAACTGCAATGGTGGCTTGATGCTGCCGCCGCGATCCCAGTCCGAAGCGAGGTAGGCAACTCGGCCACGGCCTACCCATTTGGGCGGCACAATAGGATTGCACTTGCAATCAAACACAAACTATATGCGTAGTATTATTTGGTCATCGCACTACACAACGCACTCTACATAACACAAGCAGGCAACTCAAAGCGCACGGACAAGCTCAAACGCCGTCCGGGTCGAAGCCCCGAGAAGGGCTAGCAGTGGCATCAGTGATGAGCTCGTGCGACAAGTTAATGAAAGGGAACGTACTGAACCATGCCAGAACCCCAATCGGACCAGCTCCGAGCCGGTTCCGCTAGTTCGAAGATTAGGTTTCTGTGGTCTCAACGTGCTCATGTTTACTCACCTTAGCCGGGTTGCCACTGCTGTAGCCTATTGTGTATACGAAACGGGTGACAACCCACACACCGCAGGCGGCACCTGCAAGGATGGGGTACTTCAATGAGGTGACCAGTGTTCTAAGTGAAAATTTAGCTTCAGTTCAAAGTGCAGAGACGGATGGAACGGACGCAGTTATGATGACGGGCAGGTATTCCAATGTGTTCTGGTGTGCACCTACATCGACTGTAAGAAAGATAGCAAGGCTGAGACAGCGGTGCACTCACGTTGCGCGCAGTTGAACTTGTTGGCATCTTTAGACTCTGCCGCTTCAGCCTTCTCAGCATATACTGTCAGCAGTTTCGTGAGCTGTCTGACGCATATGCACGCTCGTACTCGGAGCGTACATTGCGGGTAGGGAATCTTGGCGCGCCTCCTTGCCAGGCCCACGTTGATAGTCTGGAAGACAGTCAACCAGAAGGCGGAAACAAGTGCAGCCGCAGGGTAGGCAAAGCTGCAACAAAGTCACTTGGGGTATCGCACGGAGGTTTCCATCACAACTTACTCCTTTGAGAAGAGAATTCCAGACATGTTGAGCGAATGAGTTAAGAAAGGTGTGAGTTGCAGCAAGTCAGGATAAATACTGCCGGGACTTCCGAGTTTCTCGGGGTCGCCTGGGAACAAGTGTGATGCGCCCTTCGTCTGCGTCAGCTACGGCGACGACAGCACGTAAGCAGCTGACAGAGGTCTGAAGAGCGAGCCGCCACGGCGATCAGACACGTCAGCGAAAAGTACGCGACGACGCGAGGGAGTCGCTCACCGGGGACTCGGATGCTGCTGCGACTGCCAGTGGCAATACATTGCCGGCGACTTTATAGAAACTAGACAGTGGCGCGAGATTGTATCCGGCATTGCATGTGGAAGCAGGAAACGACAGATACGGATTCTGGACGGCCGTTATGCTCGTTGTCTGCCAGTCTGCCGCCATGCGCTTCCAGTGGCTTCCAAGTCTTGGCTCCCCAAGCACTGGCGTCTATCGCAGATCGCCTCTTCTCACGTGGGCGTGTCGCGCGTCTACTCTGAAATTTACGATCGGCGAGCTCCTCCAAGTCTCTTTTACACAAGTCCCGGCTCGCCCCTTCAACGCTCCCCGACATGGCCAAACGCACAGCGACAGAGCTACAGTCCTCTGATACAACACCGAGAAAACAGCGCCGACCAAGCGAGCCCACAGAAACCGCCGCCCGGGAAGATGAGATCGGCAACTTTGAGGACGATTGGGAGGACGAGTATGAGAGCGACGACGAAGTAGTGGATGGAGAGGTAGAGGGGGACCGTGATGGTATGTGCCTCTGATGGCGGACAAGTACGTGAACCTCATTTTTCGCCTCTGAAGCAATGGATGTCGACGAGGTCATGCCTGCCATTGAGGAGACCGATGAAGCAGAGCCTCTTCCGAGCACCTTCATCGCCGGTGTCCATAAGCTCGGGCCAGACGAGATACTGGAACCTGACGAGTCCGTGTATCTTATGCGGCACTCCATGAACGTCAACTGGCCTTGTCTGTCCTTCGATGTCCTCCGGGATAACCTGGGCGACCAGAGACAACGATTCCCTGCGACTGCCTACGTCGTAGCAGGCACCCAAGCGGATACCGCAAAAAATAACGAGCTGTTCGTGTATAAAATAAGCTCGCTGCAACGCACGCAAAGAGACGCAGGTCAGTGATTGTCCATGTTCTCCGTTTGTCAACTGCCTCACTTCTTCCAGATGCCTCCGATGAGGAAGACGACGATGACGATGACGAGGCACTCGATGAGGACCCAATTCTGGAGTACCGATCTGTCCCTCACTTCGGCGGTGTAAACCGAGTACGGGCACAACCTCTACCGTCTTCGTCCACACTACCGCCTGTATCCCAGCCATATTATGTCGCAAGCTGGGCAGAAACGGGCAAGGTACACATTTGGGACGTCCGGCCGCTCATCGAAGCGCTTGACGTGCCCGGCTATTCACCAGACAAATCACGAACCCACAGTCCGGTGTTTACTGTCACATCTCATGGCCGCACGGAAGGATTCGCTATGGACTGGGCATCGTCTGGCCAAGCCAATCCTTCTGCATTGCGTCTGCTCACAGGGGACGTCCAGGCCAAAATCTACCTCACCACAACCACACCCTCCGGGTTCAACGCGCTGTCGCAGCCATTCGTATCGCATACGTCCAGCGTCGAGGATCTGCAGTGGAGCCCATCGGAGGCCACTGTCTTTGCTTCCTGCTCGGCCGACCAGAGCGTTCAAGTGTGGGATGTGCGAAGCAAGGGCAGGCGGAGTGTAGCGGGCATTGAGCGGGCGCACGAGGCGGACGTGAACGTCATCAGCTGGAATCGGTCCACGACGTACCTGCTGCTTAGCGGAGGCGATGAAGGTGGCATCAAAGTATGGGACCTACGGAATGTCAAGAAGAAAGGGTGCGTGTCGTTACGGGTCATTGATTCCCATAAACGCGATTGCTCATATGGCACCACCACCAGGACGTCAGCACCAGACCCAACGCCCGTGGCCACCTTCAATTGGCACCGGGCGCCGGTCACTTCCATTGAATGGCATCCTACAGAAGATTCCATTTTCGCCGCCTCAGGGGCGGATGACCAACTTACACTGTGGGACCTTGCGGTAGAACAGGACGACGATGAGACAGGGGCTATGGAGGAGACACCAGAAGGCGGCCAGGACATCCCCCCTCAGCTGCTATTCGTGCACCAGGGGCAGAAAGATGTCAAGGAGTTACACTGGCACCCCCAGATACCCGGCGCAGTCATCAGCACTGCACTGGATGGCTTTAACATTTTCAAAACTATATCTGTCTGATGTACATTGTAGACTAGACAGTCCATATCACCGCGTCTCCATCCGGCTGCCTCAGACGGAACAATGAGATGCCGTAGCGACATATACTCCAGTCACAGGCGTGATGTATGATCGCAGCGATGGGCCTGCTTGTTTACTCCGGAGCCGATGGCAAGCTCCAACTAACTTAGTGCTCGCGGCCAGGCCCGGAGCACAGCTATAAATAAGATGTCACGTCTATTCGGCTGCAAGCATGTCTGTACGGTACTAGTGACATCGGAATAGAAACAGGAGAACTGGGTCCCGCGCGGGCCGGTGGTAGGAACGTCGATGCACAGGCAGCGGCGTAGTGACGTTATTGAGCAGGCGGACATCGCGGAAGGCGGACACATGGTAGCAGACTGGAACGTTCTGGTTCGACGACGTTGACACGAGTCGATACACCAGTGCCCCGAGCACCGCGACCAGCGGCGGACCCCACCGCCCTGTCACACAGATGAGATAGATCAATACATGCCGGCGAGGTTGTTGCCCTTCGGAGCACGAATCTTGGACGGTGATAAATGAGACCACTAGTATATCAGTTCGTGCGCACAATGCGCTCACCTTGGTGATATTCTTGTGCAGAATGTCAGTCAAAACGGCATACACGTTCCGCAGGTCGAAGAGGCTCTGCCGCGCGACATATATCTGCTTCTCGTCATGTTCCTTCAGTGCTAGCTATCAATAGAATGGACGCAAACTTTGAGCCATCTAGAACGACGTAGAAGCACAGAACTGCACGCACGGCATAGTCCTCTATATGGGGGTATTTCACGATCTTCGAACATATTTTTGCACGGTGCAAATGGTCTTGCCGGCTAGCATCCCGAATGTTGTATGCACTTTCTTGCGAGCGGTGGAGTTCGCTGAGAACCTCTGATGGCGTGATTAATACGACCCCGAAGAATCCCGGCAACATCAACGAACCTTCTTGTATCTGAACGCCTGCAGACGATAGTATGTAAAATACGTACACCGTAGACGAGCACAAAGCTACGCACCAAAGTTATCCCCGCTACAAAAGACAGTAGATATAATGGTGAGATGCCGACATGAACTCAGTCACCGACGAAAACGGCATCGACGTACTCCTCTATCCTGGCGACGTGATCGTTGATTAGCTTTGCAATCGGAGACGCACTAAGATGGCTTACTTCGGCATAGATAAATTGACCCATAGTTTCACTTTGTCCTAGAAGCTACGCGTGATGATAATTTCGGTAGACAGCACATTCAACTCACGCATGAATAAGCCAACTGATCGCATTCTTTCTTCACTATGGCGTACGCCTTGTCCATGTGCTGGTTGGCTGTAACCAAGTTCGGGTAGACCGCATGACGAACATCGTTCGCTAACGTTAGACCCGTAGTCACAACTCCGTTAGTGCCATCGGGATGCAGCTTGCGCTTCTTGACATCTGGGCCTCCCTCTATGGGGGTGGGCGGGGGATAAACCGTCGGATTGGTAAAGTGAGCAGCGTGAGACATATTGAAAGGCGACGACTCTTCATTGGTGGAGTCTATCAGCTGCTGCAGCTCTCTACGCGCCCTCGTCAGTGCGCTGTGAGAACGAGACGGACGAGACTGGTGCATTTACAATATCTGCGGCGACATTTGTCAGGCTTCGCTTCAAAGAACGAGAATGAAGAGTGTGCTCACTTTGCTGGGAAAAAGTTGAAAAACGACGTCCTCCGCAGCGGCAGCGGCAGCGGTTCGGAATGCCTACAGTAACGCGTCCAGTTAGGTTTCATAATCTGAAGCGAAGATCATACCTCTATCTTCTTCGTTGTCTCTTTGTCCATACTGGTTCTGGTAGGCATACCTATAACTGACTATCAGGTTACTTTAATGACGAAATAGAGATGAACGTTCTGGTCTGGGCGAGGACACGCTGCAGCGGGACTCGCGTGTTAGGTTGTAGGGCGCCTAATGCAACGTGGTTAACAAGCGCCCAAGTCATGAACATCCGTAAGCGCT
Organism: Fomitopsis betulina; assembly: GCA_022606075.1. Lineage (NCBI taxonomy): Eukaryota > Fungi > Basidiomycota > Agaricomycetes > Polyporales > Fomitopsidaceae > Fomitopsis > Fomitopsis betulina. The sequence goes on from JABYQK010000124.1 coordinate 89,029, forward strand.
CGGTGCCACCGTTGACGTTGACGCCGTGGCTTGACTGCAGTGGCTGCATCTCGAGTTCGGTCTCGACATCTTGCTACCGCTACCCCCACACCCTTGTATCTCTTCGCTTCTTATCTCGCCTCGCTTGGAAGATTCACTGTGTATGCTATTAGTGCTCTGGATACCGTCTTTGCTGAGCTTGTCCCATTATTCTCAATTACAATGTCTGGCGCTCAGGTTGGTCCTCTCCTCCCCAGCGAGGTACACGGCGATTGACCCATGGCAGAACGAGACTGACGTCATCTCCACGCTTACCGGGTTCTCACTGAACAACGTTCTGAGTGGCCTCGATCTGCCAACTGGCCCAGGGCTAAGCAACCAGTTGGGTATATCTGGCGTTGCGGGCTTCACTGCGAACCAAATCTACAACGACAAGTGGGAAACCGACCCTGATGCAGTGGGTCCGGGAGAGGGAGAGGACTGGGAGGATGAAGTTGATAGGGAACTGGAGGCTGAGGACTCCGATGAAGAGGGACCAGTCAAGATGGAGGCGGAGTCGCCACCACAAGTCGGACCAAAGGAAAAGCGCACAAGGATCGTCCGACGCTTGGTAGAACGTCCAAAGACTGTCTACGAGAGGTTTCCAACCTTCGAGAAGAACAAAATCCTTAACTTCACGGAGTTGTTCAAGGGATACACGACACATAGGTCGCGAGTATCAAAGCGACCGTTCCAAGGTACATCTATCGGCCATGAGTCAACATTGTACATGCTCAATCACTCTCAGTCGAGGCAGTCTTTCCGCGAAAGAAGGAGGTGCAGAGAGGGTTCCTCGCAGCCGTTGTCGGCGATACAGAACGACAAGTCGAAAGTAAGAGGGTGGAGGAGGTCGTCTCGTCCGGAAATGTTGAGGCAGACCTACGGGAAGCGTTGCAGGTGCGTCCTATGACGCATCCGTACCACAGGCCGTGGCTTATTGGCGATTATGGTTGTAGGAACGCGCCCAGGCGGATTCGTCTATCTCCCTCCCCTTGCACGATCGTTCATTCGACCTCGTCCTACTTTCAAACTGGGAGGAACAGATCGTATACGACCCCAACATGGATGCCGCACCTATGTTGTTTGCTGAACCGCCGACGGATCTCACGGCACCCCAGAACAAGGTTCTTGAGACTGGGGCTTGGACACAGAGTATCATTTGGCACCCTGGCGCTCCGTTCCGCGACTTTACTCAGCTAGAACTGAACGACGAAGATATCATCTCCGAGGACCGACCATCTGGTAAGTCGTTATCCTCTCTGAGGAGACCACACATTCTGACCATACTACAGCCCACGATATCATGCGGCCACGCAAGAGAATTAGGGCAGATAACCAGCCTAAAGATCGGTTCAATCTTTCCAACGACCAATACTACGAGGTCAGCAAAGAAGGCGGCCGGCATCGTGTCCGTCAGACGTTCGGTCAACTTGTCGTTGAACACGCGTATCCCGCCCAGAAGCTACAGTTGCCATTCGTATGCCCTCTTATCATAGTCGTCTTTCTCGGGATACTCATGTGCTATCTTGCTTAGTACAAGACACGGCTGTCCAAGCAGGAAGCGCGCTCTTTCCACCGGCCTGCCTTACAATTCCCCTCTAATGTCGAGATCCACTTTGCCAAAGTACGGACCGCCAAGAAAAAGAAGGATAAGGCGGGAAGGAAAGTTGGGAAGGGAGGGAACGTGGGCGAGGGTCTTCATAGGACCGGGGATCTGAGTCTTCGTGACACCAGCAACTTCGTACTCTGGGAATACTCAGTAGGTTTCGTCCTTTTCTTTTGGTTCACCCAGTTTGATCAGCGGCTTTCCGCAGGAGGAACATCCACCCATTGTTCCCAATTTCGGCATGGGAAGCATTCTTGTAAATTATTACCGCAAGAAAACCGAAAAAGACGAACACGTTCCGAAGGTACGATGACTCCCTCTGGCCAACTGCGGAGATGTTGACCCATTGCTAGTCCGACTTGGGCGAGCCGATCGTCATCGAACCTCAAGACGAGTCTCCTTTCATGAAGTTCGGCTATGTCTATCCGGGCCAAACAGTTCCCGCGATCTACAACAACCTCGTCCGCGCCCCCTTGTTTCGTCACAAACCATATCCTACTGATTTCTTGGTCATAAGGCCAGTCCTTGTGTACTTCCGGTCTATCTCCGAGTCTTAACACCTCCCTAGGTCAACCTGTAAGAACGAAACGAAATACTTCATCAGGGAGATCAAGAACCTGTTCGTAGTTGGACAGACCTATCCCATAACAGAAGTTCCTGGCCCTCACTCACGCAAGATCACCAATACTATCAAACACCGACTTCAAATAATCGCTTTCAAGTTACTCGCTAAGAGTGTGGAGGAGCGCCTGAAGATATCGCGACTGATGAAGTACTTCCCTGACCAGAATGAGCTGCAAATGCGGCAGCGCCTGAAGGTAGACTGACGTTGTTTTGCTGCCTCCGTGGTGATTGAGAGCTAAATATAACCTGCTAGGAATTCATGGAGTACCATCGCCGTGGACAGCATCAGGGCTTCTGGCGCCTCAAGGGCACATGGACCATACCATCTGACATCGACATGCTGAAGATGGTTACCCCGGAGCAGGTTGTTCTATCCGAGAGTATGCAGGTCGGTCAACGCCACCTGCAGGACGCAGGCTACAGCAATGGGGAAGTGGCAGAGGACGATGAGGGTAATCTGTCCATCGAGCAGCAACTTGCGCCGTGGATTACGACGAAAAACTTCCTCTTTGCTACCCAGGCGAAGGCTATGTTGCGTCTGCATGGGGAAGGAGATCCGAGTGGGCGCGGCGAAGCTTTCAGCTTTATCCGCGTGTCCATGAAGGACATCTTCGTGAAAGCCGGGGAAGATTACGAGCAGAAGCTGGGTATGTCATACCGCTTTGATCACGTACATGTGTTTACTAGCCGCAGCGGAGGCTGAGAATCGCCCCAAATCTGCCCACCGCTACAATGTCGCCGAGCAGCAGCAGATTTACAAATCGGAAATCGAGCGTATATGGAAGGCTCAATTTGATTCGCTCAGTCGCAAGGACGAGCCGCAGCTCACCGAAGAGGACGAGAGGCGGGCGGAAGTGAAACCCGAGGTTAAATTGCCGCGCAAGCAGTCTGGTGCATACGACGGCTACACTCCTGCTGGCTCCCCTGTAGCTCAGCGCGATACTTCCGGGCCACCGTCTCCTACGTTCAGCAGAGGCTCGTCCCTTGTACGTGACCGCGAGATGAGCCTGGGCCCGGACGCGCAAAGAAGGGTGCTCAGGATCCGGCGCTTGGTACGGATAAATTACTGTGGGCAGAAAGTCAACTGATCATGCTTCCAGGTCGATGGCGAGTGGAAGACCGAGATTGTCAGGGACAGTGCTGTGATCACTGCATATGTGAAGAGACGACAGGCGTTAGAAGAGGAGGCAACCACTGCCGACGCGTTGGCTCCGACGGGAGACGCTGAGAAGGATCGGCGTGCAAGGAAGAGGTGTTTCCTTTCTCGTTTACTTCCATCAGCGATGTTCCTCACCGTTTCCCCTCAGGCTGGAGGAGGAAATTGCCAGGATGAAGAAGAACCAGGAGCGGCGTCTTCACCGCAAGAATGCCAAGATCGTTAAGGAAGGTGGGACCCCAATGCAACTCAATCGACCACTGAAGCCCGACACCACGGTAAGTAGTCCCCTATGCCTTCAGGATATACATATGACTGAATCGCATACAGAGACGTTGCGGGCATTGCGGTCAAATGGGACATATGAGTGAGTCGGCTTGCCATCAGTGTATTGAATCGATGTGACCCCGCCCGCAGAGACCAACCGGAAGTGCCCCCGGTGGGCAGAGTTCAATTCTGGCAATGCTCCTTTGCCGACTGCCGCTGCGATGAGTCCTCCTGCCGCGTCTCCCAGCGCTTCGGGAGGATTTGGATTCTCGTCCAGCTCGGAGGCTTTGTTCTCACCGGGTGCCTCTGGCTCCCTGCGCCCTCCGAACCAATCCTTGGGGCTGGGAAGCCACGGTCCCTCGCCTCTTGCAACCAGCCCGCCCGTGATGGCTATGGACGAAGACGATCCATCTCCTTCGACTCCGTCTCTGTCCGGACCCAAGTTGAAACTGACGCTCAAGAAGACATAAGTATACAGACGGACGTGTATCAACATTGTGTAGCATTAGTCTGTTCTCACTGTATTCTGCTCGGACTTTGGAAGAACTCGTCGGGACTGTCGTGCTTTGATCACTTGCTGTTCCTTATTGATAGCATTCCCGGCTGTAATCGGCTCGTCGATGGAATATATTCACACACCTCCACCATCTACTTAGTTGTTCCGCATCAGAGCGGGTCGGTTAACTGGGAGTTGCCCGTTTCGGGGGTGCTTGGCGCATTGTTTGATCCGTATTTACACGGCGGCGTCCCAAGCTGAGCATTTTACGGGTCATTCCGCCACCGAGGGACCCACTGGCGACCACAACCGCAGTTCAGTTAAAGGCCGTGCCCAGCCTTTGATGCTCGAATTCCAGCGTCGAACTCTCGCGTGGTGACTCAGGAGCGGGATCGTGTGCTCGGCGCTGATCCACTCCACCACCACCCTCGTCCCAGCCGTCCACTTCTGGTCGCCCAAGTGACTGACGCGCTGATACCTACCCGCTTTTCAATCATTCGACGCTGCACCTTTGTCCCCTTCAGAATACAAGGCATGCGGTCAGGGTAAGCTGCAATGCATACTGCGAAGATGCACCTCGTCACTTACCCCATATAGGTTCCCTACTTTGCACCGACGTCCCCGACCGTCCCGACGAAATGTCACCCGGATGTGATCGCTCTTAGAGCGGTGAACAGGACGCTGCGGGGCTACCTATCATATCTCGTCGCGTACCAGGAGAGACTAGTCATTCCTGCGCGCCCCTACCACCTGTTTTCGCTGACCGCCATGGCCGTGGGGTAGTGTTAGAGAGGTACGTGTCACCCGCACCGTCCAGAAATCTCAATTGCTTGCAGCAGGTGTTGGTCGGGCCCGGGATAGGGCCCTCAATTGAGAACTGCGAGGTGGAGCAATGTTTCCCGGATCCCCATGTGCTGTCGGGTGGCACGCTACTACTAGGCCGACATGAACGGGATGAAGACGACTGAATGCAACTGCTGACCGTCAAAACATGTGTCGCGCACTATCGTCCATATGGCTTAATGCGCTGCCTGCGCTAGCTATTGCTTCGTGCATTCGATCTGCTACATGGCCAACGGGTATGTTGTGATCCTGAGGATTGATCATAGGCACGCGCTCTTTGCAGCATGGGCCCATTCGTCCTCGATATCAATCGATGCTGCTGATATTGCGTGGTTATTGCAGCAGCCCGATTTGTGCGCAATCGCGACATAAGTCTGACCCATTCTGACCCGTATGACCTTACTCACATGTATTGTCCCTTAGCTTCTGCTCATCGGGCGTATCGGTGGCGTTCACGCAATCTTCGGTTGCTGTGTTCAAAGCCTGAAGAGCACGGGAACCTGGTGCAGGTTCAACTGACGTAAAAGGTATGTCTACATTTTATCCTGGGCCGCTCTTCTCGTATCCGAAACATCCGTGGCTCCTGCTGTTAGACCATATGATTAACCCACGATATGCCACCGGGAACCTTCACCAGTAATCCCGGAGGTCTCGTTCCCCAGTTGTCACTTTTGCCAAGGGCAACTGTAATCAGCGGTGAGAGCCTTCGCGGATCATCAGCCCGTTCTTCACGACAGGATTTGCTCCCTGGGTGCGGGACATTCTACGACATCAGCGTTGGCGCACGATCGGATGTGCGGGCCTGCTCCTGTCCTCTTTGAATTATGCTTCTAGGTCAGACGATGGCAGCAGACAACTCAGCTCGTGCGCCTGGTTGGACGATAGCCGGAGGTGTCGGTTCCTATGACCCTGCAGCCAAGGTTCAAAGGGTCCTGTCCGGTATGTGCCACAATTGGTGAGCAACATAGAGGCTCTGCGCTTCCATGTTGGACACTGGTTCTGCCGCCCGATGCAGGGGCCTTGTGCCGCACGGTCATGTCAAGCGGGCAGCCTATGACAGCACTCTCACAGCGGGCTGTGCTTCAACTGGATGATATTGCCTTTGCGTTAGAAGAGATGAATCGTCTGATTTATTCTAACAGGGCCAGTGGCGCACGCGGTCTGCTCACCACCGTCGGTGATCGCATCTACGTGGTACAGCGAGAAGCAATACAGTACGTGATGTTCGTCATGCTGTCTTTGCACACAATCACTGCTCCCAGAAGCTAAGGGGCCTTGAGAGTTAAAGTTTCCTGACCGATAGACGCACCCAGATTTACGGCAAAGAGTCACCAGCGTCGACATCCTGAGTGGCCATGCGCGCTGGAACGGGCCGCTATAGTAGGGCACTCTGGCCTGACGGCATGCCTCACAATTCTGAAAATACGAATACTAAGAATAGTACTGCATCTAGGTCGGCGCCAGAAACGGGGCAGCGGGGATACAATTGACAGCAGCTCCACGAGTCCTCGTTGTGGGCTGAGTTTGTGCGGGATACTGATGGCTACCGCGCTCTGACGGGCGCGTGGCTGCTGGGAGATGCACTCAGGAACAGAACATAGAGTCGCGCGGAGCCAACTTCCGAATGCACCCGTCAAAAAGTCGCTGCTGTTACCTCACGCAGGCGGCGGGCATGGCTGCGATCCGTTCGAGATGCGGCATTCCACGACGTATTCCGTGGGCGCAGTGGAGACTTATTCAGTTGTGGGAGACGACCTTCCCGAGTGGACCCGCGTTGTTGCAGCTGTATGTATGGGCCTCAGCTCACGCAGGCCTGCCCGGAGGAATTGTGCAGGGCGAGCGTGGGGAGGAGGGCTGCAGCGGGGGCCGACCGAGTCAGGATGTCTTCCGCGAGGACCCGGGATGGCGTGGGGAAAGCTGGGCGGGCAAGGGGCCATGGAACGCTGCGCGCTCCGAGCGACCCGGGCGACGTCGCGAGGTGTCCGGCTGATGCTGGACCCATTCGCACGGGGCGTGTGTGTTTGAGAAAGAGGCAGGAGGAGCCCGAGGATGGGGGACGGCGGTTAGGAGGGCAAGCAGGAGGCTGGGGCTGGCTTAGGCTGGCTTCGCCGCTTGGCAGTGCTGCTGCGCTTGGCGAACGGGTAACGATGCTATCTCTTGGCTTCGCGCCCCTGCCTCCACAGTGTCCGGAGTCCTGCTCTGCGCCTCCGCCCTGTTGTCACTCGCCTGCGCTTCTGCCTTCTGCACTGGCGCGCCTGCGGGGCCCGCTGGTGGGTGTCGCGGGATAGGTGGTCCAATCGATGCCATTTGATGAGTGGGAACGCAGCTGCGTGCATTGGACCGAGGGGCTGCGAGTTCACAAGCTTACAGCATAGCGGCCGCCTCTGCAAGGGCGTGGAGCGAGCGCCGCAGAGACAAGCGGGTGATAGTCGGAGGGGGCGCGGGCCACGAGACCGTGGGAAACGAATGGAGATGGCCGGGCCTTATAGGGAAGGCGGAGGGCGATGCCAAGAGGGAGGGGCCAAGGCCGCGCCAGAGAGGCTTGGCAGCCAAGAGATCGAGATAGGACTCCTCTTTTAAGCCCGTGCTCTCCACTGCCCGCCATGCCGCCACTCATCGCCCGCGACCTCGTTCCCCTGGCCGACCTCGAGCACTCTCTCTACCGCCATCTCTATCCCCTCGACCCCAGCCCCCTCCCCCGCCTCCCCATGGCTGCCTCCCCGCGCCAGTCCCCCTCTTCCCTCTCCCCGCCCCCCCTCTCTCATTCCGACGCCTCTTCCAAGGCCTCGTCCTCCCCTGAGGCTCATACTCCGCCTCCGGTCACACCCGTACCCGCGCCCCCCGCAGACGACTCTGCCTCTCGCTACGACTGCCAATGGCTCGAGTGTGACAAGGTCTTTCCCGAGCCCGAGACCCTCTATAACCATCTCTGCAACGACCACATCGGTCGCAAGAGCACCGGTAACCTGTGTCTTACCTGCAAGTGGAAGGACTGTAGCACCACCTGTGCCAAGCGTGACCACATCACCAGTCACCTCCGAGGTGTGTATTTGTTCTTCTCTCGCAGGCCGCCAGGCTAAGCCTTGCCCAGTCCATACCCCACTCAAACCGCACGTCTGCGTAATCTGCAAGAAGCCATTCAAACGGCCGCAGGACCTCAAGAAGCACGAGAAGATCCATACCGAGGAGCATCACGCCCAGCACAAGCACTCCAAGGCTATCACCGTCGCCGACCCGGCCTATGGTTCGCGTGTCCGAGGTGATTCCATCATTGACCAGGAGAAGGGTGTCCCTTCCCACTTCCTCGCTATGCACGGCATGGATAAAGCCCACATTCCCGTCGCACGGGCCAAGTCAAATTCCCTTTCCGTCTCGGAGCGCTCTTCAGGTGATTGTGCTTTCTATGCGCTTCCCGACTTGGGGGCTGAATCAATTACAGGGCCTGGGTACGGAGGGCTTCTGCACACTCCTTCTCCCGAGATCAGAGAGCAGGTCGCTATCCGATATCCGAGTTCGGATGCTCCCTCCTCGCGGACCAACCTGTATCAAATGCAGAACCATCACCAGCTGCCCACTTGGGAAGTTCTCACGGTCGATGGTGCACCCAGCCGGACCACAGGCGGTTCCAAGCGCACGCACGACGAGTACAGCGTTGATGATTTCTTCACCGACGTCAAAAAGCGCCGTGTTACTCCTTCCTACGATCCCAGTACGTTATCTGTCGCCTCGCGTTCTTAGGCTTGGCTGACACCTGCTTCTTAGCCATGGCTGCCCGGCTCGACAATCTGGCCTATCAGTCGATGAACCACAGCGCGCCGCCGCCCCCAACCCAGCCGGCCGGTTTCAATCCGCGCTCCGTTTCCTTCGACATTCGCAGTCCTGAGGAGCTCGCTGCCGTCAACGAGTTCCTCATCACTCTGGGTCGCGACGTTAGCAACAATGCCCCGCGCGCACCGCACCATCCGCCACCGTCTAGCGACTCGCACCCTGCCTCGTTCTTTGACCCTGCTACCCTCAGCCAGCTCGGATTGGCAGGCATGCCTGGCATTCCGGTGAATGGTCCTGGATCTGGTGGTGGCTACCACGGCGACTCGGGCTACCTCTCCGTCGACTTCTCCTCCCATCATCTGCCGCCTGTGTATCCCAGCCGCTCGTCTCATCAATCTGTTCAGCCAGTCCCGTTCAGCGGGCACCCTGCTGCGCACGAACAGCCCATCTATGCTTCGCAGTACACAGCCTCACGCATTCGTGGCCAACGCCTGTCGTCTGACTTTGACGACCCGCACGCGCGCTTCATACAGCCCGAGCAGCCGTACCCACGTCATGGGCACTACCTTTCGTCTCCCTTGGACGGCATGCCGCATGCTGATCGATCGCCGCACTCTGCTGCGTCGACGCCGTCGTTGGGGACACCTCCCCATCTGGGCGAGACGTCGCACATGTTCAATCAAGAGGGCATAAGCGTATTCGATTATCTTGGGCCAAGTAAGACGACCCCTGCTGTTCAGCTCGCACCGCTCAACTACGGTGGTGGTGCGCGGCGTACATCCTTGCAGCTCAAGACCGTGCCTTCAAGCGTGCCGCGGCCTGCCCCGGTTGAGCCCAAGCTTGTGGCGACTGTGGAAAGGGGCTTGCCTGCGAGGTTCACGCCGAAGGATGTTGCGGGTCTGGGCACGTCGCTTTCTCGGCCGCGCCTCCCGCCGAGCTCGTCTACCACGCTGAGCAAGGAAGGCTCACTCTATCCTCTTCTCACGGCAGGAGACGAGCAGTACAAGCTTGCGCCGCTGAAGTCACGATACCGCTCGCCATCGCCCATGTCCGAGTCGACGTCGTCTCCAGTGCTCTCACGCGCATCGACGGTCTCGCCGACACCTGGCGAGTCGCGGCCGTCTACGGCGTCGTCATCCCCGCGGCCGCAGTTCCTGCCAAGCATTCACGAGATTGCGGAAGGGGCGCCGTGCGCTAAGGCGCGCCGACGAGACTCGCATGATCTTGCCCGTGCCGTTGATAAGATCGAGCTCGAGGGCCGATCAGTGCGCGACGATCCGGCGCAGCGCGAGGCACATGTGCGCCTCGTCAGGGATCTTCTCGTCACGATCAACATGGAGTATAGGAAAAAGTTTGGAACACCGCCGTCGGACGCACGATACGTGCGCGCGCACGAGGAGGTGCGGGACGTCGAGATGGTGGGTGCGTGATGGCCCAGTGCTGATCTTTCTGTATCATCAATATCAAGACACTTAGCGTACAACGTTATCGTATATTCGACTTCTATGTACCATCAGTCCCTGCGGTGTAGTATAGAGTAGGTTTCCTCCTCTCAGATGCTTTTGTCTAGTATTATCATAGACTGAACACGTTGCAATGGAGCACGTCTTCGCTTCATCGCCTCTCCGAGTGAGTCTAGTCGCAGGCCTAGATGAATTGCCAATAGTATTGAATATGCATCAGCCAAAGCCCAAGTGTACGCTGTGCCGCATTGCGTGGAGCATCCGTAGGCTCTACGTAACGACAGCGCCAGCTAGTATGCGACCACCAAAGCATCACGAAGGATTGCGCAAGGCAGCTGCACGCTCACTTGTCTCTATGGTATTGTCCATAGCCGACATGCACGACTGTGATGAGTCCATACCCGTCTATGAGATGGAGGGATATCGTAATCGAAGCCGCATTGAGTCGCACAAGCTAATCAACTCATGTGGCCGACACTAGCGCGACATGTCCCGCAAAAACGAAGACCATCCCGCCTAAGACCGTGACAAGCCCGCCAAGGTCGGTGGAGACACGAGATATTAGATCACGCCAAGTCGCCTTGGGCCGGAATGAGTTACCACTAATAGAGGTGTCAGTGGGTCCTCCTGGCATGCACAGCGGGAACGTCACCTGCGAAGCCCTTGGCTCCCGTCCGTCTGGGCAAGCTTATCATGGGCCTTGGTCTAGTAGGCTCACGTGTCCCGAATAGAGATGCTAGCGCGACAGTGATGCTCAATGTACCCGAGAGATGAATAGCTATGCAGCAAGGTTCAAACGTTCATGATGTGGCGAGAAAACGGCTTGGAGCAGGATCCGAAACTGGAAGGAAGGGCCGCTTGGCGAGCGGATGCTGTTGAGTGTTCCCCAGGCCAGAGGTGTGCCGCATCTTGGACAGCCTCGCGATCGTAAGCCACCTGTGAGGCCTGCCAAGTACATCCCGCTCGATTTGTTGGTCTTCGTGTGGTCTTCGTATCCGGCACTTGACGTGCCGTAGAATTGGTGGGCCACTGCGGAAGTTGAGTCTGATCAGCCTTACGATGAGTAGCGCTTTTTCTGTAAGTAGAAGGACAGACCCACGGCGCTATTAAGGTTCATCGAAACGGGGAGCTATCGAGGCCGCGGCAGCATTGTCTATGTTTCTCTTTCGATATCGTAGTCGAGTGTTCTTGAGGCGTCTCTGAACGTTGAGGGCAGCGTTTTTGGCGCGTACATGCCATTCCTGGTCGAGGAATACTCCAGAACGTTAGAGACCCCGTCGTGAAGGTCGGAGGTCCACTAGGACATGAATCATGCTGTCGATCTATCATGGCGTCGCAGGAATTGGCCCCAATGTACTCACTAGCTACAGTGGCGTCTCTCAGGTTCCTCCAAGATGCCTCTGAACAACAAAAACTGGCTGCCTTCCCAATGGGGTACTGTCCGCACAAAATTTTAGCCGAAGTCAAGGAAATCGGAAGCCAAGCGGTCTGACACGCATGGTTCAGTCTATGGCTTAAGCTGATAACCCGTTCGTGTAGGACGGCCTCACGAAGACGCACAACCGGGTGCAATCCAGGCCTGCTTGGCGTGTAGAAGGAGGATATGGTGGACATTGACATTGACAACTTCAACCGCCTCACCGTATCCGGGGAGGAAAGACAACCCTCGGAGCACGACGAGAACGGATATGCCGTTCGCGAACGGTGACTTGGAAGATTCTCAAGGACCCTGAAACGAATAAACGTGAGTGCACGCTATCGAGTAACTTTGTTGAGATAGCATAAACGGTACTCACAGCTACGCACAGCCTGAGCCCGACCAGCGCGTCGATGGAGAATGGTCTCTTGACCATGACGCCCCTTAGAGTTACGCCGGCGCAGCGACAAAAGAAGATCAGTGTCTTGTAAAAGGTCATTGATTCACTATTAGCTCACTTGTCGAACGAGTATTGCATTCCCATATACACCATGCATCAGAATGGCTCGTGGTCTGTATACCGATATTATTGGTTCTCGATAAGCATTGCGCACCATTGAGGCCCTTGCCGAGTGACACGGGGATTGAGTTTGAGGCACTAGTTGTTCGTACCCCGTAGCCTAACAGTTTGGGCCCGCGAAGCTAGCAGAACGAAGTGAACTTGAGGTGACGCGAGAACGGCCACGTGATCATGTTACGGTGCTTGCATCCTGCCTCCCGTCGATATGATGTCACCGTTTTGGGCATCACATAGTGTTGGTTTGCCTCAGACGATCGCGACGTAACCCGTGCCGGTCACACGCAGGCAGCTGCGCAACAGATGGTGATCGCCCCCAAGCATGCCCCATACCCGAAAGCGACACCCAGGACGGTAGCAATCGACGTGAAAACGAAGTCGAAGAACCACCTGCAAAGAAAGACAAGGCCATGTCAATGTAGAGGTGATGTCAAAGAGGCGTCAGATAGCAAGCCGCAGGCAGATGGCAGGGAAGTAAATACTTCGAAGCACGCGTACCAGACGCCTGGGTCGCTGGCATTGCTTCCGTGCTGCGTTCTCTGACAATTACGTCGGGCACTATTGAGAGGGGCCACATCGACTTCTGCTATCGCCCAAAGGTAGCACTCGAAGAGGCCTATATGTCGATTGACGCGGTCCAACGCTTCTATATCCTCTTGACACCCGCCCTCCCGAGTTCAGCACGGCATCGGGTCAGCCTGTCGCCGCTAAGGACACAGACGATAATCAGGAGATGACAGTCCTTTCGAAGGGTTCCGATGCCGTGCCGGCTCCCGAACCCAACTCGCGACGAAGAAACACTTCAGGCTCATCGTGCCTAGAAAGAAGAGTCTTCCCGATCCGGAACACGGGCGTGGAAGGGGGAATACATTCTGGGGAGCGATCGTGTCCTTCGGCGAAGACCTAGAGAAGCTACAGGGTGGGCTAGGTGAGAGAAAGAGTACGAAACGAAGACGAGAGGTAAGGTTACTCCTGTATCGAGAAAGGCTGTGTATTGAGCCGGGAGCAAGGCATCCGACATCAGGCTGAGGCACTTCTTGTGGCACGCGGCGCGTACGCCGTAGTGAATAACGAAGCGCGAACACCATCCTCGTGCGAAATCCCATCTAGGATGCCACGTCAGAGGAGCGGAGCGAGGTACAGGCCGCATTCGGATCGCACCCCTGCCTTGTCTTTTGTCCTGCAGGTGAAGAGCCCTCTGGCACTGCACACCAGGTCCGGTCGAATCGGCCTACCGAAGAACCGGGCTGTCAATGGCCCTGAGGACATTATGGCCGAAGGTTTAAGGGCGGAGGAAGGGGCAGAGAAGACTTCAGTTTGAGGATTCCGAGCGTCGAGAGAAAGGAAATACTTGACTACGAAGGGGCCGGGCTCCTCTTTATTGCCGCAAGGAGCGGAGAGTGTGCTCTGGAAATGGGCCTTGGCGAGGGAAGAGGCAGAGGTAAGCAGATGTGGAAGAGAGTTTCGTACATCTGGCTGACGTCTCTCCAGCGTTATAGGAAACCGAAAAGGAGAGTTATGAATCCGTTCAGGGAGTATTCAAAGAGTGGCCATGGATACAGACAATACATCAGTCGATTCCCTTGGCAGCCACTGGGCGTAAACTATTTGCAATTAATGTCAAGCGACCACTGGTTATATCATTGTGGAGGACACACATACACTGTATGATATTATGGTGGCCCGTGGATGTTACGCGCTGTTTGGACAACATTCGTGAGCGTTGTTGTGGTGAATTTCCTCGTGCGTCATAGGAGGTAGTGCATGCCTCGATGCAGCATATAATACATCAGTCCAGGACAGCGTACATACTTCGGCGCCAGATAGTCATCGTCGGAGATGAAGCAAACAGGGTTATAATGGGGCTTCAGATTCTTCGTTGTCCGCGTTGATCCGCAAGACCTTCACCCACTCGCGATAATTAAAGTTCCCTTGTCGATCCGTAAAAGGGCCTTTCAGGAGCTTGTCAATCTATGGAAATGCGTGACTTCAGTGCGGGTCCAGGTGGAAAGTATCGGTACACACCTCCTTCTGGTCCATTCTCTCTCCCACATCCCCCAACCATTTCCTGATCTCGTCACACTTGACGAAACCAGAGTCGTTCTCGTCAAAGCACTCGAAGGCTTCTAGGAGCTCGGGCTCCGTGTCGAAGTCATAGAGATGTTCACCCATCATTGTGAGAAACATGGGAAAGGTGATACCACGGTCGCCGGAGGCGTCGACCTCGAACGAGGGTAGTCGTGAGTAGAGGCCACTGCCTCGCCGATCTCCCGGACGGTCTACGAGTAGGTCTTCAACCATGGTCTTTGAAGGTGTGATGCCTGTACATGGTTAGATTCCCGTGTGTGATATGCATTAACAGTGGAAGCGCACCAAGACTCGTGAAGATATGTTTCAAGTCCTGCTCGCTGACCACGCCGTTCCCGTCATGGTCGATGAGCGAGAATGCCTCACGGAACTGTTGGATCTGAGGAGGAGAGAATAGCGAGAAGACACCAGAGGGTTCACGCCGCTGCCGCGATCGTTGGGACTTGGAGACCTTGGTCGGGGTGGTCGTAGGAGTGATATTGGGCGAGAGTAAATCGGGGTATCGGGACATCGTAAGGTGCTAGAAACTAATATACTCTAGTGCGATAGGTCTCGCGATCCAACGGAGAAGGAGGAAGTTGGCCAATTCAGCCGCCGGTTGGAACTTGGTAGGGAAGACTACTGACACGCCCCACGTGACAGAGTGCGCCCGATGGGATCGGGGATGACGCGGCATTCTTACCCTGAGCGCTGCCTTGAATATCTAACATCTTATCATGCTAAGGAATATTGACACATTTGACCACGCACTTCACAGTGCATGGTGTTTGTAAGCACCTCATGCACTGCACCGGACATAGCTTATAACTTGGCGGCATGCCAGTAATGTCACTCCAACATGCTACAGTCTCGCAGTATGGTTGCCTCGCTACATGGCTTGTGACTAGGTGAGTACACATTAGTAGTCTGCGGACGTGCCAGTGCTGAACAACAAAAACACAGAGCCTTGAGCTTGTGCGACAATTGACTGTATCCGACTCAAACCGCGAGGAATCCATCGACAGCTTCTCAGCTAAGCACACTGCAGGAGGAATTTTGCTCTCGAAACAACTCGCATGTTATCCAGCTAGATGTCAACGACGAGCAGAATATGCGGGCGAGCGTCGCACAGGTACAATAGACTCTTGGAGACAAGGGCCTCGACGTGCTCTACCGTAGTAGTACGACACCGCCGGAATCGTGAGCACCTCACATTGCACTGCTGGGCGCCCCATAATGCTTAAGTACTGACTTGTATGGATGCGGCCTGACAAAAATCGCTCGAGGAAGCCTTCACCTTCGAGTACGCGAACCTACAGAAGCTCCTCTAGACAAACGTCATTGCGCCAGCCTTTCTCGGGGGACTCTACTTGCCGCTCCTGGGGCGCGGCGCGCGCACGACTAATCGTGAACGTGAGCCTGAGCAGCGCCGGCAGCATCGGCCTGGACTTCGGGCCGCTATACCCGACGCATGCGCTCACGAAGGCGGCGCTGAATATGCTGGTACGGGCTTCCACTTTGAGCTTCTTGGTGCGGCGCTGAGCGTTTTGGTGTGCAGTGCATAGAGCTATAAGCAGGCGAAGGCTCAGCCTGGTTTCAAAAGTGACCGCTTCTGTCGATAAAGAGCTGCCGTGGTAAGCGATCTTCCAGCACGTCGGCACTCCTTGTATTGTGGGTTTATGCTCTTCTTGTCGCAATAACGACCAGCTCATCACGATGTGCAACGTAGTATGATCAGTATGTTACTTCATAGCGAGTGCAGCAACATGATATTTGTTGAAGATGATATCTGGTGCGCGCATACAGTCTCATCTAGAGGCAAAGCCGCAGTGTAGCTACTCGGACTTAGGTTTCGGTCCTCCAGCAACGGCGTCCCACATTTTCTTCAACAGCCAAGTTCGCGGAAGGTACTGGCATATCCACGCTACCGTCGACATCTTGCCCAGCACCAGGTGCCTGCCCTTCCGCTCCAGCACAAAAGCGACTACACACTGAGCGAAGTCGTCAGTGGGTATGCCCTCGCCTTTCATCATACTGAGTATCATGTCTAGCCACCCAGAGTAGATGCTATCTGGCCCAAGGATGATTTGCGATCTTGCAGTAGCATTCATGTTTGACTTGACCATCCCTGCGGAAATCTGCACTACATGGACATTGAATGGTCGAGCCTCCATGTATTGAACCTCGGAGATGCGCTCGATGGCGGCCTTAGTTGCTGCGTATACGCCTAGGAATGGGGTACCCCTGAGCTTTTGTCAGTCATCGTAGGGGGTGAGCAGGGGTGAGCTTACGAAAACCCGGACACAGAACCTATGTTCACGATGGTGCCCATCCGCCGCGCCGCCATGTGCGGGAAGATGGCACGATACATATGTAGGGCCGCGAACACGTTGGCATTGAAGGCTGCAGCAACCTTGTCTGCAGGAATGTCGGATATAGGACCTGACGAAACGCTCGAGACCATCTCTAAAGCGGGACGACAGGATGTCCTTACCAGTGCATGGAACCGCAGCGTTGTTGACTACAATGTCCAACCTCCCTTCCTTGTCGAGGATGGTCTTGACAACTGATTGAACTTTTTTTTTTAAATTCTACGAATTTAAACTCCATACTCTAAGTACATGCAGAGTGTCTACTGAATCTTTCAGTCTTCTCCTTCCGCCTCCGAAGGAGGTGGTGTGTTGACATAAAGCATTCCAAAGTCGTCCAGGAACTGCTCATTGTCCCTCTCTTCCGCGTCTAACAACCGCCCTTCAGGTAAGATGAACCCCCGGTGAGGAAGATCCAACCACCCTTGGTCTAGATGCGCAGTAATAAGTTCCTCCTCCTCTAATTGAGAGGCGCGAGGGGCAAAGTCGAGGGTAGGATCCTCGTGATCGACTGGGGCAATTTCATGTTCCTCCGCTTGTGACGGAGGAACTACTTCCTCTCCCAGTCCTCTGTGTTCGGGCTCCATGACCCCGCGGATGGGAATGTGGACAAAGGGCTCGTCCATTATCTCATTTCGTTCAAGTGCTTCGCGCCTGCCTTCCCGAATTTCCTCAGCGTCCCTGTACTGCCACGTTCTGTACAGTTCTTCTGCGAACTTCTCTGCCTTCGACGGATCAAATGCCGCCGCATATTTCCTGTGGGCTTCTTTTAGGGTTCTTTTACGTTCCCTTTCAGAGAGCCCATCCCATTCCTTCTGGAATTCCAGAACTTTACCAGTGCGCCACACTGTGTGCGCTTCTAGTCTAGCCCACGCCATGGTGTGCTCATTGCCCTGGGCGCGATCCTCCTTGCATTTGGAGAGGATCTCTGCCCATTCAAATGTGCCAACCATAGGGTTGAGTTGGAGGAATTTCAGGACATCGAGCGAGGACCACCCCCGTTGACGCCTGGAGTACCAAGACTTGCCTTGCGCAAGGTCCCGCTTGGAGAACGGACCCACAAAAGGCTTGCGCTCATACTTCTTGTGCCTCATGTAGTACGGGCACTTGAAAAGTATGTGATCTCGGGTTTCCCGATACCCGTTTCGAAGGCGGCACGGACATTTGTCCGATTCTCCCGGTTGGAGAAGCTTAA